>JAOXNG010000052.1:5724099-5740187 GCA_028566535.1 Scolopax minor | reverse complement strand
AGAACCTCCTGAGAAATATCCTAAGGCACATGGAAAATAAGGTGATCAGTGTCAGCCAACATGGCTTCACTAAAGGCATCCAGAGAGACCTGGCCAGGCTTGAGAGGTGAGTCTGTGACAGGGGGTGGAACTAGGTGATCTTTAAGGTTCCTTCCAACCCCAACCATCCTATGATTCTATGATAGACAGGTTCCTCGATGTCATCGTTTTATCATGCTTGATGTCATGTGGAGATAGTTGAAATACCTGTGTAACATGCTGCTATAGGGATATTTGTAATGTATATATCTCTATATTTTTTTATGTCTTAACCTTTTTGAAAATGTCAATTGACAGTATTCTGTATGCTTTTCTTTCACAGACTGTAAATAGTTATAATTCTAGCTTATTTTCTTGGCTGAATTTTTTTTTTCTGCTTTTCTTAGCTGTCACAGGACATCATGCTTTGGTTGGCCTATAATAAATATCTATTATTTATATATAATATTAAAATATCTGAATTATTCTTCTTTTAGATGTTAGGAGTCTCACTTGATTCTTCACAGTTTATATTCATGGTCAGAACATACCTTTTCCAACCAGGGTACGTCTCTTTTTCTGTGTTTCTTTTTTCCAAGAACTTTGAAAAGGAATATTTTACTCAGCTGGTGGGTGGGTGATTCTAAGTTAGTGTTTCATTAGTGTATTATGTTTTTATTTCCTCTGCTGGATGCTAGAACTGGAGTTGCAGAGAAGTTCATCCAAGATTCTCTGTCTTTTACTGGACGATTAAGCTCCTAATAAACTTAGGTAATGTATTTCTAATTTGGAACCATGTTCATTTATTTTACCATTGAAAAGAAGAATTCACAAGAGAGGCTCAGGTTCACGTCAGTGTTTTCTTCTAAGGTTTCCTCAGCCAGGGAGTCCCTGACCACCACATATGGCTCAAGAGTCTTTCCAAACCTAGTGATCTCAGGTAGCTCCAAAAAATTCCATTCGAGAGCCTGGAATCCCATTGGGCCTCCACTGCTCCTCCATGATACCACACTGAGCCCCACCTTTTTCCCTAGTGCAATATCTGTAAAAACAAACGTAATCTAAGCAAATGTTAGATTAATCTTGATCCCGTTGCCAACTTAATTCCACCTAATTAGGCTGTGTCTGCTTGCAACAGTGGAGAAGGTTGGCTAACTTTCTTGCAAATACTGTATTCTGGAAACTTTTTGGTTCCTCCCTTTTCTGATTATATGATACCAAATGGGCAAGCAAAGGTGATTGATTGTGCACAACAGTAATGCAAGCGTTTCCCCTGAGCCTATTTCAAAAAATCCTGATGTTGCTACTCATGTAGTCAATTTCCATTTTAAGACGATACAGTATTTATGAATTAAATGAATGATGACATTAACTTAGTGATGTTGAATTTCTGATCAGAACTTTAAAGCTTTAAATTCTTTCCTAGTCAAATCCAAAATGCGACTGCGGGTTTCTCACAGTGAGGACTGAAAAAACAGAAAGGTCCTAGTGAAAACAATAGCCATGGTGTGCTGCAGTATATCTTGCTATTTTGCATAGTAGCTTTTGTAAATAGCTAAGAATTTTGTCTACAGTTTATAAATAACTTTTGTACAACAACAGCTGCAGCAGAGCAGCTTAGATTATGCAACTGCTTTAAAAGAGTCTGGGCTGAACTAGCCCAGTTGTAATCAGGTTGAAAATTTGTTACCTGGGAGTTGAGAAATGAGCCTGAAAGAGGCAGGAAATTGCTTCATAAGGGTAACTGAGATCCAAATAGTCAGGAAGAGAGTTGCAGTGGGCGGGAGTTCTGCCCGAGAGGGGACTGTGGTATTGAACATTACATTGGCAGTGATGCGAGCTAAACTCAGCAGCAGCAGGGTCTGCAGTTCATCAGGTCTGACATCCAGTAGGTGTCATTGCAGCCAACTGGGATTATCAGTCACAGAAGGCAAGGATGATTTGTCAGGGTGCAGGGTGGGAGAGAGGGAAACCCAAGTCAAAGGACATGATTTCAAAGCTGTAAATCTACGAGCACTTTCGGAAAAGGATGCCCCTCCTTATATTTAGATTTCTCCAAATACAAAACCTGTGATTTCTCATCATCAGGCTCATGTTTTTGGAGACATCTGTGTTGTGTTTACTGCAGATTAAAAAAAAAAAAAGTAAAATTTTCAATCTCTCCCTATGAATTTGACTAGATGAAAAATGATTATATTTTGTGTAAAGGAAAGGTACAATTTACCTAAGTTAGAGCTTTGATGAATTATTATCAGAAAGGTTATTTTAATCTGTACTAGTTTATCTACAAATGGCAAATATTGCCTCAGAGGAAGTAGTTTATTGTGGGCCATAAGGCTAGAATGGTAGGGTTACATTCAGAGTCACAATTTTATCTTAAAGGGACTTTTTCTTATGATTTGGCTGAATATAGAAGCCAACAGGACTACTCACAGATATAAGAATAATAATTCATGTAAATTAGAAACTGCAGGTGTAAGCCATATCTTCATGTGTGGTGCTGGTGACAATGACATAAAACAATATTTAAAGAGAAGTGCATTATTTTTTTTCTTTTGTAACATCTCTGAGATTCACATGATGTCTGTGTGTTTCTAAATTAATCACAGTAGCAGTTATTACATTATGTGTAAGGATTTAGCCCATTCCTTTAGAAAGTTCCTCAAATGTCTTCAGAAGGTGTCTTTTAATTGAAATCAAGGAAGTAATTAATACATATGACTTCAACATTTTAAAATTCAAATTATTCTTAGATAGATGATCCTTATCCATCCAGGATTTAAGTGGGTTAGCTTCAACTTCTGTATGTGTTATTCAAAGGATTGTACGATTAAGACTCAAATTAGATGTTTGGGAATTCAATGTATTGCACCACACCACTGCCCCATCACCACCCTTGCTGTATTTGGGCTAAGAATGAAGGGTGCGCATTCTCTTAGAGCACATTTTGAAGTGTTTTCCTCAACACTTGCACAGCTCCAGACTGTAAACTGTTTAGACGTCCTTTCAGAGTTTATTTACAAACAGTAGAGTACAGCAGAAGCAGCCATACATGATCACTGCAGATGAGTTATTCATGTTAATATTTACTAAACAATACTACCTAAAACAGAGAGATTATGAGCTTAATTTAGAAAGGTATTTGGCCTGTAGCACACCACATCCAGTACCCCCAGCAGAGGCACAGAAAGAGGACATGGCAGATAACGGCTCCCTTTAGTCTCCCCAGAAAATACTAGGACTACACAAGCAATTAGTGCTATTTCTGTGGAAACAAACGATGCACCCAAAAGAAAATTACTGTAAAATAAAACAACAAAAGTAACTTAAAATATACTTAGGAAGTGTTTGGTCGGTTCCACAGAGACATAAGTAAAAACAGCTTTAAAAACAAGTGGAGCTGTTTATCAGCGGAGAGATTTTAAAAATTGGCGTACGTGCTGTCAGCCCTTGCTGTGATGGTACAAAATCCTTTCTCTGCAATACTATACTCTTAAAGTGAGTTCAGAACATGGTCAGACTGATTTGAAAATACATCTTTTTAGTCAAGTACCCTGTTACAATTTCTTATAATTGGCACTTCCTCTGGTTGCTTTCAATCTATTAACTGAAAACAGATACTTTCTATCAAAACAACTTTTACTTTTGAAGACACTAATGAAGAAAGAACCCATATAGTTTCCACAGTAATCTTCTCTGAGTTCCAGGAGACCAGAATATTCCTACCATGGTGGAAATTCTGCACAGTAGGGTGAAAAGGAGAAGCAGCTGCTCAAGTCACCGATACCTATTAACCATAGAGTAAAACTTTGGGAAGTGGTTGGTTTTCTTCAGACTGGGAGGTAGTAGTGCAGTTTTGATAAAGGGTACTTGTTGGTGATACATAAAACCTCCAGTTCCACCAAGGAGATGACAGACCCGCTCCCCAGAGCTTTCAAGCCTCCCAAAAAAACAGCTAGTAACCTAAGTACATTTCATAGAATCATAGAATCATAGAATTGTTTAGGTTGGAAGGGACCGTTAAGATCATCTTCTGAGCTGCAAGGTAGAGCCGTTAGTGCCTTCCACAGGGGGTAAAAATGTTGCTTCAGTTTAAATTGCTTCTCTGTGCCTGTGTTAGCTTTGCAAACCTCTGGTGCTCTTTTCCCCTCTTCACACATCCCTCCACCTGTAAGAAAATACATGCTAGGTGATTGTCTTGGTGAGAAATGGACAGTGTTGGTGGAGAGCTGTTTATAGCTTCTTTCTGAATACTTATGTGCTTCATTTAACACTGTGCTCGGTTTTGTGTGGCAGGACACCTGTGACAGGTCAGGGGGATCATGCCTTTTCCCTGCATTTTGAAAGCCTAAAACTGATTAGCATTCTTCTGGGACAAGTGTGAAAAGGTTGGTATTAGTATAGGCAACGGCATCAGGCTGCACACTCTTGTACTGTTTCTGATTGCATACAGTTAGGCTAACCTTAAAGGTAAAAATATTGAACAGTCAAAATAAGCAAGATGTGATATCAGAAGAAGTATTCACTTCCATGTAAAAGAATTACACACTTATAAATGATTTATCACTTACAGATTAACGTTGACTTGGAGCCAAGTGAAAATATTGTAAACCCTTTACTAATATATTCCCAACTGAGTCTTTCTGTTTAGTTCCATTTCAAAGCCCCCTTTCCAAGCCCTGAAGAGTGTATTTGAGCTGGCTAGTTTGTTAATGTTTTATCATGGTAGCTAAAATAAATTCTGATCCCTTCCTGCGATATGAAGATAAAATTGTACGCATTTCTTAACAATCAACTTTTTGCATATATACATATTCTATATATTTCTACAATTTCTATGTAATGGACAGCGTGATTAAATGTTCAAAAGAACCTTTGAATTGAAATAGCAGTTTGGTTTATTATTGGTTAGACTGGAAATCTTTCATGTAGTACATACTCAGGTCAGCTTTCTCTCCTGTGTTGATCAATAGTCTGTCTCTAAAAACCGAAATAATGGTCTGATAACTGTAATCCTGCCTTTTAACTTTGATAACTCTTTTAAGCTCAAGAGATAAATATGCTGGAGAGTCTCTTGTTCACTGCAAAGATTATTTGCAAGATTAAATTGACCCTGTACACCTTGGCTTAAAAAGTTTTAAATTCTCCTGTAGAAATGTTGAGGAGGTACTAAAGGAGTTGTTCTAACATACCTTTGTTGAATAACGGATGTTGGGAGAGATAGAATTACTGCCAATGCCAGTTTACATAAACTTACTAATTTTTTAATGTTTAAAAAATATTTTAAACCTTTAGCCAATAAGGATGCATGCTCTGAATTTCAGAGATTTTTAAGTAGCAGACTGGAGTAAGAAATTGTTAAAACATACAACTTTGAAAACAAGTTAGAAATCCCTTCAGATTGCCTACATTCATTTTTTCTTTTCTATCCTTATATGTTACCAATGTGAAATAGTGTTTGGTGAAAAACAAATAATCCAAATTCTGATATAATCCACAAGGAGAATTTGACAGACATCACTGATAGAAATGAAAGCTTTGCTGATGTGTCTGTCTGTTCAATACTTCAAAAAAGCTGTAAAAGTTACAAAGAAGTCAGCATAAAGGCCACCTTTCTATAATTGCCACATTTCTGGGGATTCTGAGATGAATAATGAACCCACCCCAAAAAACCCAAACCAAAATCTCTCTTGGGGGACTGTAATTTAAAGCAATTACAGGTGTGTCAGCCTCAGTTTAGGAAGATGGTCAGTCCTGGAGCCTAACCAGCTCTAAATCAGCCTGCTTGACTGGTGAGGTCAACCAGATGACCTCCAGAAGTTCCTTCCAACCTCAACCATCCTGTGATTCTGTGAAGACCAGAATATTACTGGGATGTGAGTTGAAATGTTCTGTATGTAAAAACAACCACGCAGTAGACATTTCGTCAGATTGATTTGGTCATTTTTTACTATTGTTGTATTCACCTGCCCAATAAACCTGTACTATCATTTTATAGTTGATTATGTAGTGAAAACTTACCCAAAGCAAACCCATTAGTTCAGCTTTTCAAAAATAAAGAGATGAGTCAGTTTGTTTTGAAAAATCCATTTATAAATGGCTGTAAAGCACAAAAATGTCATTGGCCCAGGGTGTTCTGTGAATGTCACAGAATGCTGTGTCTTTGTCTCTCTAGCTCTGAGCTGTAGACCAAACACTTGTGTGCTGAGCACTATGAGTTTTTGGCAAATACTGGTCAAAAAACAAAAGAGAAAACAGTGAAAAAAACTCCACCCCTATAGATTTATTTTCAGGAAATTGTCTGACCTTGGCTGTGCTAATTAGTAATTCCAGAAGAAAAACATTTAATTCCTTGATTCTAGTCTTTCACCTTGGAGGTTATTGCTATTTGCACATATCAGTCTTTGTTCATTCATTGATATATACCTACAGTGTAGTTCTTTTTCCTTAGTATTTTTAAATCCAAATTATCTAATAATTTATAATCATTGCTTTGTAAGCATTAACTTTCCACATTCTCATTAAAAGCCCTGCATGATTTTTGCTGTGGAAATTTCAGCTGAGACTGGATGGCTCTTCTAAGGCAGTGATTTATTATGATTTTGGAGCGTAAAATTTGACACATCGTAATTTAGTTTTTAAAGACATTCAAGTTTTTGACTTGCAAGTGCTCAAATTCCTGAGTTCCCGGTATCACTGCAGATACCAAGTGAAATTAGTTAAGCCTAGAGAAAGGCCTTTGAGTTCAGAGACTGTGTAAAAAGACCAGAATTCAGCCTTTTGATAGGGAAAAGGAATATTTAAAACATGCCTGCACTGGGACGGCAGCATGAACGGTAAAATGAGAACAACCTCTAAAGCAGCATCTGCATAAACTGTAAATCTGGAGGTGGAAGACTCAGCAAATGCTGCGAATCTGAACACTTCTCTGAATTAACTGGAGCAGGGGAGGAATCCAGTCGGTCATGAACCTGTCTCCGTTTCTCCTGCCACCCCATATCATTTTGTGATTCTGTCACAGGAAGATTGCAAACAACAAAATTAGCTGGGTAACAGAATGGCAAAAATCATGCTGCACCATTCAACTTAGGGTTTTGTTTGTTTATTGTATTAGTTTTACCACAAAGTCAAATTTATAGGTGGCTGCTTAATCAAAATTTTTTTAGTGCTGTAGGAGAGAGGGGGAGGAGAGGGGAACAATGACAATGAGTGTGACCATATCTGAATGCTGGAAAAACTGTCTAGGCAGTTCTAGCTTTTGAATGAGTAAAATCTTGGACTATTAACTCCAAACAATTAAGAATCCACATTTCTCCACAGAAAGCTTTGAGTTAGCTTTGAATTGATAATTGAACTGATGTTGAGATATGACTTTTCTGTTCTTCAACATATTTTCTTGTCAACATATGCTCTGCTTTTGTTTGCTGTATCTTAATCCTAGGCTATAAACACTTTAGTGCTTATTAGTCACCATTTAGACAGCAAGCCTTAATGATGTTCTTTAAGTTATGCTATAAATTAAGTGTAAGTAGGAGTGACAGACCTAGACCCCTTTAAAACTACGTTTTGTTTCCTTTGCTCTGAACAGAGTAGGAGAAAACAAGTTTACCACCTGGGTTCTGATGCATTTATTAGCTTGTACAAGATGGCCATTAGTGCTCATCAGAGACCATTTTTCTGGGTTTGCTCATTTTCCTTTTAATATGTTGTCATTTACAAAGAGATAAGCAATCTGTAAATGTAAAGCCATGGGGTTTTTTTAGAATACTTACATAAACAACCAAAGCTTCTTGAAGCATTGAAAGTGATTAAAATTTAGTGCTCTGTAACATATATCCATTTAGTAAACATACCTTTCTGTGCGAGCTTTTAGCTTTTGTCTTTTATTAGTATTCAAGTGGAATCATTACTGATATATTCCAAATACATATTTTAAATGAAGCTTTTGAAAGCTTCCTCTGGCTTGTAAGGTTATACTCTTTAAATTACTAAAAGGTTCTTCTATTATGCGATGTAATATTTTGCAATGTCTGTTTATATAATGCTTTTCTTTCTTTCTATTATGGTTTTTTTGCCTCTTGATGCAGTTAAAAAAAATAATTGTTACAGCTGTTTCTAAAATAGAGAGCTTTCGTTTGGCCACAATATAGGTAGGACACTTACAAAGAGCGAGACAAACTCTTTTATTGCTTAAGTGTTCTTAATATTTAAGTCTAATAAATATAATATTTTGCACAGCACTATTCTCATTAGTTCTGTCTCTTGTTCTAGCTAGACCAAACTACCTTTATACCCTGCTCTAATGCCCAGTGTTCTCATTAAGCCTTACTACATAGACAGTCACCTCTTAAAGATGTTATCAAGCTTATTCCAGTGTAGATATCTTCTTCAACAGAGAATTCTAGCATGATATTGGACATGGAAATAATGTGTAACTGTCCATCTAAATCTATCTTATCTCTTTTTTAAAGTGGAAAAAATATTTTGCTTTAGGATTAGATCTTATGAAGGGGTTTTATGAGCTGGTCACTCCACTTTACTGGAACCTGCAGTATTCTGCCAAAATAACATAAACAAAAAGGGTTTTATTTTGTCTTTCTCTACATGAAGGATGTACTGACTACTGGCAGTGATTACCACTGACATGATACCACCTTTATTTGGGCAAGAGCACAACCTGTTGCTTGAATTTCATCAACTCTCTTTTTTGAAGGTTAGGTTTTGTCCGTGGTTGAGGTGTTTCAGCATTTATGACTGAATTGGACACAGGCTGTTAAAAGCTCCATGATTCAACCCATCTTATGATACTGCTGTGCTCTGTAGAGTGAACATGCCAAGGATTTGTGTGCTTTGCTGTCTGTATACAGAGTACACTAGGAGTTTTAAGAGTCTTTCTTCTTGCCTCCTATGGGATCATGAACTATGTAGCAATGAGGAATGAGCATGCTCTGTGAGGCACATGCTGGTAAAAATATTCACTGCAGAATGATTTATCATGTTGGTAATAATTTCGTTAGGCTGTGCCTTGGCTGCTGCAGACACTTGTTTATGCTTTCTTCTCTATTTGATTTTTGTTTTGGAATTTGCATCTACTGAGATCTCATATTCTCTCAGTTGGGCTTTGTTTGGTGGTTCAGAAGATAGTGGGACCAGCAGTGCCTGGAGTTGCCTGAGAGCAAGGTTTCTTTCTTCTAAGCTTTAGAGATAAGCAGCACCTGTATTCCATCCATTTGCTTTCTTTCATTGTTTTCCAGATCAAAATCTGTGCGTCTGAAGGTTATCAAATTACTTGATGTGTGAATGTGCAGTTGTTTGACTCTGCTGTTTCACTCACTTTCACACGGCTGTTACTGCTAAATAAAACATTCTTTCTTTGCTTAAATCTGGGAATTTGTATTACAGCAGTTTGCAACATGACTGGAATTGGATTCCCTCAGAATTCACCCAGTATGCATTTATTCTGTCAGTGGAGAAAGCATGAGGAATCTCATTCCTATAACTGTTATTGTTATTATTACCTATCTCCTTGGATCTCACATCACCAATATAACCTTGCATTTGCACAAAACAAAATTTATCTTTTTCTAGAGTAACTGATGTACAGACCAACACCTCAAAGAAACTGCTTTGTACTGAATTTCAAGAACTTCATTCTTAGGCATTTTGTGCCTGGGGCTAGTTTGTGCTTTTAAATAACTGCCTGCAGAGTTGTTAAGCTGCACTGCTGGTGAAAGCAACAAGGAGAGGGAGACCTCAAGGGATAAAATGTGAGATCTTGTCAGAGTTCTATTTTTACATGTAATTCTCCAGTCAGAATGCTGTTGCTCTATCAGAGCACGTCATTCTGCTCCAGTGAAGACTCCTGTGCCTTCACACCACTGATAAGCAGTGTGTGTGAAGAGACTGAGACATTTACAGTTATCACTTTCAAGTTAACATTAGGATAGTTTTCAAAGGGAAACAATGTTTTTCATTTATTATGCAAAATTGTTCTTGCAATCATGACTTTTATTTTGTTGTATATCCTGTTTCTCTGGGGAGTTAAAGTTGCTCCTGTTGAAGTGTGAGATCACTTATGGTAAAAAACTTTATCCAAGTCCCATGTTGCTTTTAGGACCTGTATGAAGACTGCCATTCATGTTGTGTGCAATAACATTTATCACTGGCTCCAAATATGTTTCGGCAGATTTTCTGGCTCATCAATAAAAAAAAAATTACGCTGATTTGTGCAGGGGGTTAACATAGTTGAAGTTTTCCAAAATGGTGCAATACAAGGCAAGATGGGCTCTCTATAAAATAAAAATGTAGGCACAAACAAATAAAGTGATCAAAACTTGATGAATTATACCATTTCAGTTACCTTTGGTATCCAACTCCAGAACATCAGTCTCCAGAAAATTCAATCAGGCACTGGTCAGTGAGCTGTTTATCCCAGGGTGCCTCTTCAGAATATTAGAATTGATTAGCCAGTAGAGCAAATGATAATCCTCAAACATGCCTGTGGGCTTTGTTTTCATCTATGTTTAAAAATTATTTTCCTTGATATTTTTTTTCTCCTATCATTGATTTAGAATAACTTACTGTGTAATGCAATGACTCTGGATATATCCAGATTTATTGGGTGCTCAGGTAATTAGAAACTATAATTTATTGCATTAAGGGTCCCGGACTATACAGGTGAGATGCTAGGAGATGCTAGACAAGCTCTGCTGGCTGCAATAAGAAGGGCAGTGCTGACAATAGTATATTACTGGTACCTTTGATACTGACAAAATGCTATGATATGAGAGGAAACCACAGTGATATTGATTATATTAGGACTGTTGTTGGTTTGCTGACAGTCATATGTCAGTTAGCTCTGACTAAGTTACAGATGTGTGCATACTAAGCTTTTTATGCTATGCGTGGATAAGAGAATCCAAAGATTTTCAGACCAAGACAACCTATTTTCATCTTACTTTCAGCACCGCTATTGTGAAAGATAGAATGCTACTGAGAGGTCAGCAATGCTGAGTGAACTTTTGTGGTGTTGGTTGGTAGTGTCTATGAGGCTGTGCTTGCAGCTTGGTTATTAAGCTGACCACAGCCCAGCACTGCCAGGCTTTGGTGCTCACCAAATGCATCCAAACTTTAAAGACAGCATTCTGTTCCTTCCAGAAAATTAGTATGCCACAAATAATTTAGCTAATGGTATAATTAAGTGAAATCAAAGATGATGCCAGCAGTCAGGAAGGGCAGGCAAAAAAAATGGTCATGCAACCCAGAAACAGTTTTGTCTTGTCTAAACTAAAATTGAGAGTTCAATGATTCTTTTTTCTTTTGACTGATCCTAGTAACTACATTCTTAAATAGCATATGGACCCCATGACCTTGCCTGCCTTTAATTCACCTACTTTTAGGCAAATATGCTTGCTCTACTTTGGTCTAGTTCTCTGTCAATTGTCTCTGAAAAATCTCTGCATCCATTTACATAATATACAGATTCAGTAAGGGAAATCTCTTGAAATCTGGATCTCAAGGGTTTGAAAGCATGTTCCACAATTAATAGAGTTACACAGTTTAATGGAATTATCTGTTCTCTATGTTGCTGACCACAAATTCAAATGCTGAGGAGCAGGTGCGACACCTAAGAAGAACAAGTTCATTCTCTTACTTCATTTAATGTAGATCAAACATCTCAAAAACTCTATCTGAACCAGTGAGAGTGGAGACAGATTTTTATTGCTCCTGTTTAAGATGCTTGGACCTGCAGATGCATGCAAACACTGTGAACAGGTAGGCAAATTACTAGACAAATAGTACTGCAAGATGCCTGAAAAATAATACTAATAAACTCCATGACTAATCTAATAACCATTTGATTTCTTTCAGAATTTTCTGTTAAAAATTTTTAATAGTATTTTATAAATTTGGAAACCTGCTAGTGGTTAGTTTGACATGGGCTTATCTCTGTTTTCATTGAATTAATACATAAGAAAGTGATATTTCTGTATATGCTTCGAGTAGCAATCCATAAAAGAAATGGAAGAAAAATCCAGTTTTATGCAGCTTATTATAACGGATAGTCCTTGAGAGAGGACTGAATAAATAATAGTAGACTAAACCACTTTGTAAACTTGGTTCAAAAAACTTTAAAATGATAAAATAATTCTCTCACAGTTGATGTTTGTTTGTTGGTTGTTTTGTTGTTTTTTTTTTCCTCTTGCCCTAACACGGAATTGAGGGGATGTAAGTCGTTTGTTAAGTACAGCCACAAGAGTTAGTCTGCAGACTACTTTACCCACAGCAAACAGTCTTTGTTCTTGCCTTTCAAGTCTGCAAAAAAAAAAAACCCAAACCACTTTGCTGGCCAGGATTAAAATTGAATCTCGCCTTGTGGTGGTTAAGAAAGGAGTTAAGTTTGGTGGTATGAATTTAATCACCTAGCTATTCAACACATTTCATTCACTCAAAGTCTTTAACTGTTTTGAAAATAAAATGCAGGGAGGTAGGATTTCTTGAAGCCTCTGTAGCTCTTATTACCTTCTACTGACCTGACACTTGGGAAGTGTATCTCTCTCTATTTATGCTGGTTTTTTAATATTGTATTATGGGGATTGTCACACACTGAGAACAGAAATATCTGCATTGCTGTTTTCTTTAGAATTATGCATAAATAAAATTTAAAACTGTAATTCAAGGATTGGACATCATTAAAAACAGGAGAGGTGAAAATTTCAAAGCTACTACGTAAGCTGGAGTGACAAATATTGATGTGCTAGGACATTAGCAAGAAGAGAAGGGCGGAGAGATGAATGAAAGGAGAAGTGATGGTCAGGGTAGTGGTCAGAGACAGTGGAGGGCAAAAATCAGCAAAGGCTTTACTGACACAATAGCTATGAATGGCTAAATCTATAGTAAGCAAGAGCCTTGATACAGCCCTGAGAATCAAGTGTAAGATATCAGGAGAATGAGACTGTGAGTTTTAAAAGATGACCACTGATATCCCAAAATAAAGCATTATGATGAATGATCATGAGAAAAAGAAGACAGAGGAGGACAAGAAGAGAACAGTTACCGTGACACTGCAGTCCAGTCCTAGTGCTCACGATGCTTCCCAATGAATTGGGCCATTATCTTAGGATTGCTCTGGACACAGAGCCCCACTTCAACACGCGCTTATCATGAGGTTGAATTTGTGGGTTTGGAAGCCACTTATGTGCAAAGGCAACATCTCCCTGCGTCTTGCCCAGAGACAGTGTTCTTAAATAGGACAGGATCTTCCTTGAAGCAGTCCAGGAAAGGTCCACTGAAAAGAAGGATCATGAAAGAAATCAGGAAAGGCACAGACCAGTAATACAGAGCATAACTGGAAAGATGGTTTCAGCATTACTGGAAAGGTGTCTAAGACATCCCTCTTTGGGGTCACTAAGAAAGCTAGTACAACACCCTGGGGTAGGTTTTAGCTCATAGTTTTTGCTAAGCAGCTTATCTGTTGGCAGATGCAGCACTGCTATGCTAACACATTTCTCTGCCCTTACTACCTAGGACTCCTTTAGCCTGACTTCCAACTCCACTGCTTAAGAACGAAAGCCAAGCACATAAACTGCCTCTCCTGCGTGGCAGAATGCAGAAGAAAATTTATTAATGGAAAAAGAAGAAATGCAAAAGAAAGATCATCTCTGGACATAGCCCAGGCAAAATGTAACTTGCCATAACACAGCCCTGAAAGGCACTACTAGCAAAATACCCTGGCATGTTACAGCATCCTCCCAACGTGTACAAAAGCTGCTTTATTGCTGATCTCAGTTTACTCTATTCCCAGGCATAACTGAATTGTGTTTTTTTTATGGGTCATCTGGCCTCCCCAGTAAGTGTTCCGGGCAATCATTAAGGCTGGCTAAGGCAAAGCTCTTTTTTTTTTTTTTGAATTTTTTTTTCTTATTTTTTGCAGAGCTTATTCCTAACTTTTTATAAGCTTATCTGCAGAAGCTGCAGAATAATACGCAGTTGCTTTTCTGAAGCAGTTGATGAATAACTAACTGCTGTTTCTTCTTCCCAGAATGAGGGCTGTGGAGTGTGGACAGTATCACCAACATTACACTGTCTCCCAAGACCCAGCTGCCTCAGCTCTTCCAAGTCTCCCCTTTGCACCACAAAAGCAACATTGGGAAGAAAATGAACTTGCATACAAAACCCACTTTCTGCAAACTTCAGATCATGAAGAAGTTTCTGGTTGAAAAAAAAGCTATATCCAAACTCAGAATGGCAGTCTTTGTAAGCAAAACTGCTTCCTTCCAGTTCCTCCAGCTTCACCTGCTTCCCATGCTTGACACAGCAAAAAATTCCAGAAGAAGCTTATCTATTCATACACAGGAACCGCTCATGTAACTAATGTGCATAATCTGGATGCAAAAATCATCAAAACATTAGTGTATTCAAGAACCATATGCTGTCATATTCAATGCGGGAAGCACAGAAAAAAAGTATCAACTTTTATACAAAAACCTGACTTCTTTTATCTGTGCTGTGTGTAGGGAGCATGGAATAATAAGTTTGCAAGAGAGTTACCCAATTTGTTTGTCAGGACCATCTGATAATGTGACAAGGAAAGGGGAATTAATAAAAATGTTCAGAACGTAGGGTTAAGGTAAGAACAGGGCAGGCCTCTCTTCTTCTACGACTGCATAAGGACTGGTCCTTATGGAAAAGGAAAAGCACCACCAGCTTAAAGAAAACCAAAGGAAGAGTCCTCCCAGCCTAGCTGTGTGGCTTTTCTCCTCAGCGGTGTTGTGGGCAGAAAGAGATGGTGAGAAGAGCAAGGATGGGGACAAGCCCAATGCATGATGTGATAATGCTGGGAAGAGAGGGGCTCAGCCCTTTCCACCGACACTTCTTCTTTCCCTGTGTGTCCAAAACACCAAGGCTGGACATCTCCCTACCCCCCAAAATAGTCCTTTCTTTGGCTTCTGGAAAGAATACTAGCTTGTTTTTCCACAGGCTCCCAAGCAGTGTGCCTCCCCATCTCCTGGAGGTACTGCTACTGTCATGGCCCTGGCTTAGCATTCATCTTCTCCCTTGACTCAACATCTCCATTTCCAGAAGCAACCAATACTATACCACCAATACATGGGGTTCAGCATTAGAAGAGAAACTTTTGGTAGACCTCTTTTTCTCTTCCATTTCTGGCCTGCCCTGGGTGACATCCCCTCCTCTCTTGTCATCCCACATCATGCACATCGGCTTTTTAAAGTTAATATCTAGAGCTTCATGCAAGTTTGTCAAAATATTTAACTGTTTAACTCTTCTTTCTTGCTCTCTGACTTTCCTAAGCCACTGGCTGCTTTTACATCTGTGCTGCTCCAAACCTTATTATCTCTGAGAATTTGGATTTCTTTCACTGTAGAGAGAAAGATGTTCCTAAGAAAGATTCCTTTTTGCATCTGGACATAATAAGGAGGCAGGATAAAGACTGGACCACTGAAGTGGAAAGAAAACAGGCTATGGGCAATGCCACATACATCCAATAGGGAGTTTACTCCTTCCTGCCCTGATTCTTACACAGCTATTCCCACTGAAGGAGTATTTTGTGTAGACATCTTGCTGGGGTGGGAGAAAGGGTCAAGGATCACAGGACCTGTAGCCCAAACCTCTGTCACTATCCAGTATATTGAATAGTATGCTGAATATTCCTCCTGAGGGCTTTCAGACTGACATCAGTGTACCTGACTACTACAGGTGACTCAAAGAAAGAAGGGTGAGCTGGGCAAGGGAAGGTGCTCATGTTCAGCTTTCCTCCACCTTACTTCTATGCATGAGCAACACTTTGAGATCGCTCAAAAAGCAGACTGCTTTGCCAGAGCAGCACCAAAAGGAAATATCCTCTATTCTTTAGTTGCATCCTCTCACATTTCACTTCACACCAAAAAATGCCCATGCCTTGTCTCTGAAGTGCACAAGAAATTTTGGCCTGTTGCTTACAAGCATGAGGGAGATAAAAAAAAAAACCCTAAAAAAAAAAGGGGGGGGGGGAATAAAGCTATAAAATGCAGTTAGTTTCTTTGGCTAGCACTGTCACTGAAAAATGCGCT
>JAOXNG010000052.1:5696509-5723999 GCA_028566535.1 Scolopax minor | reverse complement strand
AGGGCCGACCCGCGCAGCCCCCCCCACGGAGCCACAGCCGCGCTCACATAGCCATTCTCCAACAGGGGGCAGTAAGCAGATTAGTAGAACTTGGGAATTTTGGAAAAGAGGAATCATTTCATTTAAGAGAAGCAGGAGATTAGTATGAGAGTTAAAAGAAGGTGGAGGAAAAGTCACTGTCATAAGAATTGGGCAACAAAAGAAGTGTCTGTTGAGAAGGAGATAAACCTGTATGCAGAGTGGGAAATGCAAACAACCTTGGGTCACAGAGACTCTGAGGATTCCAAAATAAAAGGAAGTGGTACAGGTCAATATGAGGAGAGACAATTGGAGAATGTCAGGAAAGGTATTTTGTGATATGTATGACTTGATATGATGGAGAATGAGATTCAATAACTCAATTCATGGCACTTCACTTTTATTTGTCCTTCATTTCAATTCCTCACTTTGCTCCCTGCTGCTCTTCAACCAGATGCCTTTCTTCCTCATTTTCCTTTAACCCAACACACTCCACTGGCTCAGCTTGAATCCCTTTGCCTGTACTGGAGTTTAAGTCTCCAACAAAGCCTTATGAAATTTTATGATTTCAGTTTGGAATTGATGTTGTGGGGTTGGTTTTTTTTTTCCTTTCTACTGATGAAAGAATTACGTCTTTCTTCAAGTAATAGTGAGACTTAATTTTGCATAAATCAACGCAGGTATACAATACAGTAGAGTGAGCCAGAAACTGCTATTAGCAGTTTCATATTATGAAAATCTAGAGTTTAAACAATAAGTTATTTTTCGTAAATCAAAGCCATCCTCTCTAATACAAGTATCTTTTTCATAAACAAACTGCTACTGATATGCAGCTAATCTATTAAATGGTTTGCTTTAGTTCAGAGACTTCATCTTTTATGACAAATTATTTTTCTAAGATACCAAATCCACTTTGTTAGCTTCCCAATACATGAGGCAACTATTAATTGAAGACATCTTCTTTTTCTTACCAATAAATAATGTGTTGCATGTTTTGGTGCACTGAAGTCTTAGTTATGCTAGCTTCTAGCTTTGATTTCAGAAATTGCCTTTCTGTATATAAAAGCAATCTTGGGAACCACTGAGCAATTGTGACCTCTGCTGGAAACCTTAAAATTGATTCTGATAGATAGCAACCACTGGAAATCATTATTATGGTTACTTTAGGCACTGATTTGCAGTGTGCTAGGCACTGTACAAATGGACTAAGAGGTTGTACCTACTCTGAGAAATTTATAGGATAAATAGAAAAGGCAAATACAACATAAATAGAAAATACAAATGAATCCAAATAGGTCGTCAGTAGCAGAACTACACAGGGAATCTGTCTGCTTGTGCTACCTCTGAAATAGTTTAAGATATTGATGAATAGTTACCATGCTTAGGGATGTGGCTATAAATATTCTGATAAAGCAAGTATTCCAGATTCATAGTTTGAAAAAAATATCCCATCAGGATTCTGTATAATTATTTCTAAATACAAAGTGAAACAAGATAAAAATTTTGTTCAGGAAGAGATTCAGTATTGATTTTCTGCTGGAAATGTTATGGTAGTCATACATGTGTGACAGGAGTCTTTTATGGAAGTACCAAGAAACATATAATCATTAATCTGAAATTGCCTTGAGCCACCCATTCATGATTCCAGCTCGGAGTGAATCCTGAAATGCTCACAACCCCAGTTGAGACTCTGCTTCAGCATGAAATAAATGTACAATAAAAAAACATATGTTCTTAAAAGAGATGTTTACGTTTGACAATTCACAGTGAAGAATGAACTGATTGTGGAATCTTAAAAAATGTAAATGAATTTATTATTTTTCTTGGAGCGGAACATTTGCCATCCTGAACATATGGTTCATTAAGTCTTCAGCAACTGTTTACTGTGGATAAAAACCAGGTTGTGAGAATTCTAAAAAGCAGCGCAGTAAGATCATAACTCTTAATGTCAGAAGGCCCTGAAGCCAAGGCTGCCTCAGTTTTCCCAGTGTATCACTGCCTTCTGTGATGATCCATACAGTACTTTCTGTGTTATTTTTAAAAATATCTTTATATCATGTGTTAAAATCTGGGCATATTGATATGGCTGTGTTAAAATCTGGGCATATTGATATGACCATTTTATGTACAACCATCATATAATGAAACATTGGCCTGCATGAAACTAGTTGTGAAATAATTTAGAACAAATGCTAGCCCACTTATTGGATGGCCGGGTCTGGTTGCCATACTGCAAGGAACCAGTTCATTATCCACATTAAGTCTTTAGGCACTATTTGAATAAACAGGAAAACTACCATTGATTTTTTTGGCCAAGTGATGACTTTAGCCCTACATAGCTTACAATCTAAAAATAGCTGTTTTGAAGAGAAGGGGAGAAGAGGTAGGGAAGAGTCAAGAGATGGGATGTCTATCTATTATGGGGAAATAGCACTATAGATCGTCTGCCTATTCTTTATCCTTTCAGCAAAGCAACTGAGAATAGTATTGTAATTTATTTAAATTCCTGGAAAGGGAGAATATTTCAAAGACTTAAACTATTATTTACTGATGACAGAAATGAACTAGGAATGTTTCTCTTTTTCTCAGAATAAGTCTTCGGGCAGCCATTTTTATGAACTGTATGAAATATAAACCAAATGCAAAAATAATCACATTCTTTCTGTCCTTTGGATTTTAATAAATTCCCACCCTTTTTTTTTTTTTTTTTAATATATCTGTTTAACCCTTCTGGGCTCTTGCAGGGATCTTCAAAGATCTCTTGCTTTTGTGCCATACCCTTAATAATCACACTTCAGCTAGATCCTTTGGGTATAGCTGTAGAAGTTATGGTTTGACATAGAGCTTGTTGCATGTAATTTTATAGTATCGGTTTATGCAGAAGGAAGAAAATGTTTTGTGTAGATTCTCTTGGCCTTTGCAAAAATACTAAATAATTAGTAGGACTGCATGATAGGGACCATAAAGGATGAAGATGGTTGGCTGGATTACCATTGTCTACAACCCACTTTGACTTTTAAGTTCATTCTTACACTTTTAATACAAGTTTAAATGAATTCTAGAAGTATATAAAGCATATAAAACTTCTAGAAGTATATCAAAGAATATAAAAAATTGTTCCCTCTACTATTCTCTTCCAGTATATTTCCCCATCTAAGACTGGCTGGTTTTAGTACATTTTACCACAGATACTGGAAAAATATTGTCCCTTTTCCCTTCTGTAATCTGTAAAATGACTGTAGGTACATTCATGCACTGATAGTTATGTGGGTGGGTAAAAACAGTTCTTTCTTTTGAATACCTAATAATCTAATGAGAAGAACTATCAAAATGACTTCAACAATGCCCCAAAATGTCACCTACTGTTTATAGGTTTGGAAGGTTGCAGGAGATCATTCCGTACGCTGTTTGAATTAAAGTAAAACAGAAGATTTGTTTCTAGGCAAACAAACCAATAAATAGCTTGCATAGTAATTGATGGGCTAGTTTAAATCAACATTTCATCTCATCCTATGTATTTCTGTGCTAGTTGCCAGTAAAGTATGATGGAACAAGAAGCTAACAGGTAACATCGTTAGATTATTTCTTGGGTAAATCCACCTCACTTTCATCAATAGGTACAGGGTATTTTTATGTTTGGAAGTTCTTGGTGGACCATAATATTTAATAGTAATTGAAGGGCATTCTTTCATGAATTTCTGTTATCCTTTTTAATACATCAATTCCCATTGACTTACATGACATACACAATTTATGCTTAATGGCAAAAATCCTTTTAACTACAACTTCCAAATGTTTTGACATCTACTGCCTGTTAATTTTACAGACTAGTTTAAGTGCTCCATGTTCCCATTTTTCCTCACTATTTATTGATTTCCTCAGCCGCCTATGCTGTCAGCAGAAGAATCCTAGGCACTGCATTGATCTAAGTGAAGCCCATTAATAATTACCAAGTCCAGTCTGTGTCATTTTCTTGAAGATGAACAGAACCATGCCTTGTCCTAACTGAAAATATAATCTCTAAACACACAGTGAAAAACTAAATAAATTGTGTTGATGTAGGTAGGGTACTGATGCAATCTTAGATTGGCAGGGGGATAAATGTGGTATGAACATACCACTTCCTGGCTGAAGTCTTGGTCACTTGTCACCTGATTTGTACGTGTGTTCTCACACTTTTTGATAGACCAGTGGTTTCAGCCCCAAAATTTTGGCAAACTTCGAGATTACATAGAATTCCTTCATCCTTTTAGACAGATGCTATATATTCCATGTTTCCTATTCCAAAGCATTTTTCTATATAGAGGAACCCAACACAGTTATAATGTTCTAATCCTGATGTAGCTGAATGGATACGGGTAGGAATTCCACTGTTTAACTAATAAAGATTATTTCATTTTGGGGGATGAATTTGTATATAAGATTAATGATAGCATTGTTACTATTGAATGAGACTGTCATATAAGGAATTAGACTATCATGTTAAAATGAATTACAAATCAAGATATTACTATTTTCATTATTAATGTCACTCATTACAAAATATAATATTTACAAGGGTTTGGCCTACGATGTATTCCAGTTCATTATTCTTCTTACTGATTTACTCTGCCTTAATACACTTTTACTAAATGTAAGGAGCAACTTGAATTATTTTTTTTTGTTTGTGTCAGTGATGGCCTGCAAAGAGAAAGGTAATAGCTAACTTTTTCAGAAAAATGGGACATATTAAAAAGTGATTGTAGTGACCATCATTTGTAGCATTTTTTTTTGTCAATTGCTTCATTGAAAAGCTTTAAATTTAAAAATTCAGTTAAAAAAATTTTGTCTCCAATCTCATTTTGTTATGCTTTACTAATGAATAGATGACTCAAGTGTAGTATGAGAATTTTTGCTTGGCTTTGAAGGGAGGATTTGTTTTCTTGCTTGTCTCTGCTTTCAAACCAAGGTGTATCAAGGAATGCTATATCTTTTGAAATTGCAAATAAAAGCCTGCAACTAATTTGTCTTTCCAATAAAATACAGCATAGCAAAAACAATTATGTCATTTCAAAGAGCATATTAAGATAAAATACTGATATTTTTGAATTTACACTGGCGTTCTACTAAGGACTTGCACAGAGAAGGTTATTAGTCCTCATTTCTGCAAGAATATATTTTTGGAAACCTTTTAGAGGTTTTGCAGTAATTTATTAGATCCAGCTTTGAATTTTTTTTTTCAAAATCAGAGACTTTTGATTTTACCATAAGCTTGAGTGCTGAACAGACAAGTAGAATGAGATTGGACTAGTCTGATGAAATACCTGAAATGGGGGAATAATCATGTCAGGCTCCCTTTAGAATTACTAGGCAGAAAAAATGTCTAACCCAGTCTCTGGAGGAGCTCATCTGCCATTGAGCCTGATGTAACTGCATGCCCAAACAGAGTCCCTTTAACTGACAGGCCTGAATTACAGTCAATATGACTCAAAGATGGTAGATGAAGCATATTCTTATAGATTTCAAGGCAGGACACTGCCAGCATTTCGTTTGGTCTGTGAATAATTAAAATACTTCAAAATATAGGGTCTTAACTTTCTGATAGCTATAGGGTGCTTAATTCAAACAGGGGCCATGGGTTAGAATTTGCCACAAGCAGTAAAGTTAATCTTGCAGATCAGCAACTGAAAATGTGATTTTTCTGTAAATATGTATTCTCAAACTGTGATCGGCTGTACTCATTTAAATCTGAGAAACTACAAAGTCTATGTAAAGTCTTAGTGAAGAACTATTGTGCATTCTGATAAAAATTTGCAATGCGGGGGTGAAATACTCAAAGTTGAGAAAGCTTTCCTTAATGTGAGGTATTTGGACTAAAAAATAATACAATTGGCATTAAACCCTCAGTGAGTGAGAAGGTGAGGTGGAAGGAAATGTGTTTCTCAGCTTGTGGGCACATTGCCTGAAGCAGAGTGCTGAAGACAGTAAGTACAGACTTAAGTAATTTTTTATACATGATACTACTTTCCCTAGTTCCAGTAGGTTATTACATTAGTATTCTGCGTCATCTGCACTTCCTCTGTGGAGGAAGTGTTCTCTAACTTTGGTAACAGCAGCTTTCCAGCTCTAAGCCTAATAAAAACAGAATGCAAGAGAAAAACCTTTTATTTGCTGTGCTTCTGCTGCTGGAGAGCCAGCAGAGGGAGCTTCACTAACAAACACTCTTCACAGGGCTTATTAATAATACAAAGATACATAAATAAAAAAAAAGTCTACCATGATGACCTATTCCCTGTAGGAAATGGCATGAAAAGGAAAATTGGTAGCTGTTGAATGGAGAAGGATTAAATCAGTAGGGAAAGGAAAATTTTCTAGTAGATGAGAATGCACTAAAACTAACAGAAAAAAAAAATAGTGTCTTAAAATCTAGGAATCTCTGTCAAATTTATAGGCATAAATGGTATGGCTATGCTTTTAGACTTCTCTCCATACCCAGGAAAATTACTGTTGATATTGTTTCCTTTTCCTATTTTTCATGAACACTCAGATTTTTTTAAAAAGTAAAGTATTGACTTATTACTTTATATACTATTGACTTACAAGTCCTGGGACTTTAGGATACTTGGGATATGTTTGCACTGTGCTTTCTAATGCATAATAATAATATCCAAGGAAATCATGAGTCCTTTTATCTCTTCACCTATCTCAGCAGAGCAATCAACTCTGTAGAAAGTAAGAGATGAACAAACAGGAAAATAAAATCCATCTCTTTTTCAAGGACCTACATGAGGTCAGTCAGTACCTCACTTTTTCAACTAAGGCAAGTAAATACTGTGCTCCAGGATCATTTGCCAGGTCAGTGACAGAACTGGGTGAACTCTGTTTCTATTTGCATGACTGGCCCTACCAGATTTTCTGTTCACCTGGGGAGGCAGCACACTTGTTTTAAAGGTCATGAGCATTGCATCTTATTTCAAGTGTTTAAAGCTTTGCCTATCGTTGGCATCCTTGAGGAAAATATTTTTGGTAGAGGATTTAAAGGTCTGGAAAAGATGTGAAAAAAACATCACAGCAGTGTTTTCGAGTAGGGTTTTTTGTTGATTTGAATTGTGTGTATTTTTATGCTCAGTATTTATGGCAATATCTTTGTTATATAAAGGTTGGGGGTTTAATCAAATTATTATCTCAAAGATTTACTAAGAATTGGTAGCTTTCTAGAAAACTGGTTGATTTTGAGTAAGAATTTCATGTTAGAACTCAATATTGATTGTACAGCTTTTTGCAGAGCTGCCACTGAGCACATTGTAAAATTATGTCCTCTCACCTAGTTTCTTTCACTTGAAGCATATTAGAGAACACTTACTGAAACAAGTTCAGTGATCTATAGACTTGTTGGATGTATGATTTATTTCTGGCTACACGCATACATTTATTTCATGTTGCCACTTCTAAGTGCCTAGTTTGGAACTATTCTACTTGAAGTACAATCCTTTCAAGTTATGCACACTGTTCTGGTTTGTTTTTCACCTCTGTAAAGAAATATGGTTTATGGCTTTGATAACAGGAAGGTAGACCCCTCAATAAAAAATTTTCTGAGTTCCTTTCCTCTTCTTATAGTCAATATACTGCATGGCTAGCTGCCTGCCTCTTAGCAGCCAAGCAATTAATCCCTTTCAGAAAAGTCTTAGGCCAATTTCCCACTTGCTGTGTATTTAATAATTGGCCAGGTTCATTACAGTGCCAAAATTATTTTCTTTCCAAGGTGATAATCTCTTTCCAGTAGTCTTAAAGTGTCATCTTGTGGCTAACACTGGTTATGATTTTATATATTCAAGAGAAAACATACCGAACCATCAAATACAGAAAATCTGTAAATTCTTCACTAGGTATTGGTAAGATTAATTTGATAAGTCAAGATTATTTTAACTGTGATGATTGCATCATTGGGGTTTACTTTGGAAATAACTGATGATTGGTAATAAAAATCTACTAGGGAGTTCGTAATCCATTTGGAAGATACTTGTAGATTTTTCTATAGTTAAATGCAATTGTATACCTTAAGAATACACGAAAAACTAAGTCATAACAAATTATTGGATCTTTGAAATGCTCATCTGATTGCTATGTAATACATCTTATTTTCACACTTTAATGAAGCAAACAGAAGTGAATTATCATCAGAAGTTAAATAGTTAAACTATCACACTGGGCCAAGATAACAAGTATAAACTGTGTGTTAACACAAAGCATCCCAGTTTGCTGGGATCATTCTGATGTCTCTTTTGTGTGCATTTAGAAACAGTTTGATTATTTGACTGAGCAGATTGCAACTTCTTGCATCATGCAAAAGAATCCAGGTTTTTTTCAGAGGAATTTCATCTGAGAGTTTTGAGAAATGGGGTAGGGAGGAGGTTTGACTATCTTGCAATATTTTTTGTCTCAACACTTTTTCAATGGCACTTCTGTTGCCATTTTAAATGACTTTGATATGAATGTTTATTAAGAATAGAAACATTTTTACATTAAACTTTTACAGTTCTAAAGTTTTTTCTAAGAAATTAAAATTTTCAGTCTTAATCCCAATTCAGAATTGTAGCAAGCTCTGGAAATGTGAAATTTGAAGTCCTTTAGATAAAAAAATATTCTGTTCTCTACACTTACCATGTAAATCACTCTGATTGTATATGACCTAGAACGTCAGAGGTTTCCTGCATTTGAAATTCTCCTTGGAAAAAAGTCATATATCATATCTGCTTGCTGCAATGTTGTACAGGATCCAAAACTATTTTCAAACAAGCAAGATGAAATTTCATCTAGCTTGAATGTGAAACAGTCCATTTGACCTCAAATGCAGCATTTTATGTTCAGGCACTTGTAAAAAAGTGAAGAGAATAAATAAGTAGATTTGAAGAAATGAAGTTGAGTTTCCAGTTTCTTATATGACAGTTTTAGCCTTACAGCTCGTTTTTTGTATGAGACTAATCCAAGTTCAATTTTTTTTTTCCTGTGGATTTAAACAACTATCCCTTTGTTCCAGTATAGTTCTTAGGCTGTGAATATTTTGGACTTTCGGAATCTCCTGTTGGTAGTGTTCCACTTCCTTTAGCCATGGAAATAGACATTAGATCTCAGTTTCCCACTTCCTGTGTAACTGTTTTGATGCCCTGATATTTGGGTCATTCTTTATTACTTCAAGTGAGCTCTTGATGACCAGATATTGACAACAGGGCAAGAGTGTCCCAGGGGCTGGAATGCACCTCTGTGAGACCTTGGTTTGCCTGAATAGCACAATGCATGGATTTCTAGCTGTCAAAGACTATTCTGATGTCTGGTGCTCACCCAAGCCATGATTATACAGCATTACAGAATCTCTGTGTAGGCGTCTACACTACAACTAGCATAAAGGGTATGAAGTGATATAAACTAGCATAAATGATATGAAGATATTACTCCTTCTAAACTGTTTTTGCAAAGGTCTATGATAATGCTATATATACAGCTAAATTGTTTGGTTTTTTCTGACTACTTGAAATTAAATCAATGTAGACGATAATCCTATTCCTGAAACTGAACAAAGATTTGAGTCAGAGTTAGCAATGTGGCTTCATTGCTAACTACTAGAAACTAAAATGTTTCTAGTAATATGCAGTATATTAAAAATTAGTACTTAGAATTAGTAGAAAGTAGTCACTTTATAGATTTAAGTTAGAGCTGCTACTGGGTCTATTAAACGTGTCTTAAGGACCGAAGCATTGCATGACTACTTATCCTCCAAATTTTGGGCCATCTCCAACATGCTCATAAATGTGGGAGCTAGGGATTGTAAACAGTTTCATGCTACAGATGGATTCCCAACAATAGACAAACCTCCAGCTGAATCTTTTCAGTGATCTCTGAACCTTTCAGTGATCTTTGTACTGTTTGCACTTTGTAGAACAGACCTAAGCATTTTGAAGTTTTCTGAAAGTATTTGCCAGGAAAGACCTGTAAATTATTTTTCACAAAAGGTTTCTGTTTTCTTCATGATCCAAACCAAATCTAGTGCAAAGCAGGCAAAGCCTTGTTGCTTGTGTTAAATATTAAATTGTTCAAGTACATGCCAGTGTTTGATGATTTTTCTTACAAGAAACCACAATTGAACCTACAAGCAAACCTTTCTCTTGCTCTTGGGTCCCTTCAAAGAGGTAGGGAATGTCAAATCTAAGTATTCCTTACGGTTTTTAGCACCAAGGATTTTGAAGAGTCATGCATGTTCTTAGGTGTGTCTGTAATAAAAATGATATACCACATTCTTTATATTGCAGCGACATGCCATAGTTGCTAAGTTATTTTGAGTATGCATTCTCTTTATTATCTGTTAAATTAATAGATAAATTAATTTTATCATTAAATCTAAATCAATTCACACAAAGGGCAGTGTAATTGATGCATAGACTCTGAGATGAGAGTTGTTAATGAAAAGAAATATTCCTGTTGTTTTGAGGGAAGTGTTGGCTATTTATAGTGAGCTCATTTGTGTGTAATATTTTCTGCTGCAGAACATATATTTAAAATAGATTTTTGAGTTACAGTCAGTGAATGAGCTAGCACAAATACCCACTCTAGTGATAACTTCCAATGAATTTTGCTTCTGAAGTATCACTAAGGTAAATTAGATATCGATTTCTGACAAAATGGAAGACTTGTCTTATTGCTGAATTTTGAATCTTACAGATTAATTAAGAATTTGATAGCTGATGTTAAAATTTATTGCTCTTTGGGTTATAGATGTATCTGGAGTCCAAAACTGAAAGGTTCCACTGCAGAAACACACAATTTAAAAAAAAATCCCAGTAGAAAGAGGAGGGAGGCGGGATCGCAATGAAATAAAATTCATTTGGGGTTTTGGTCCAGAGGCTAAAACTTCTATGCTTAATTGTGCAGGAGCAAACAAACAAAAAGATGACCTTGGTTTCAACTAGACATACTTGTTCAAATTGTTCAAATATTTAGGCATATCCTGCCTACTTTAAGATTTCTTTATGATTTCAGCCAAGATGCTCTGGTTTCTGCAAGAATGCAAAATTTAAAATGTAATTTTATACTACTTTTGATGATCTTGCTATCATCAAATGATAGCATCATTTGCCAAGGCATCATAATTATGTTACTGTTCTTTTAAATCAATTAAAATTCTTCAGAGAGCATTTAAGGGTTTTGTGTTTGTGAGTTTTGTTATGTATTTTTTTTTAATTGAGTCTGACCCAGGAGCAAAAAGATCTGATCTGATATCACAAGACAAGGAATCTGCAAATCCTTTAGGCACAGTTACTTTCCAAGATTACCACACTGTTTTCTTATTGCCTTCCATAACCTTGATGCTCTTTTACAGTTTCCACAAATGAGACAGAATTCTGCTCCTAGAAAGTTTTACTGTTGTAAACACAGGTTACCACTGTGTTTTACATTCACTTGGCAAATATTTTATTAATATTGATACCATGTTGAACATAGTGTTAATTATAGTATTAAAACATGATCTTCATATGTTTTTCATTATGCTTGACCGTATGCATATTTCTTGCAATGCATTCTGCTTTCCCTGCCACCTTTGAGTAACACTTGCATTTCTGTGGGTAAATTGATACAGATTTTTTTAATGCCCTATATTACAGACATGATTGGGTGCTGCTGCCAGGTCTGACCTAGTACTCACTGAAGTCAATCAGAACTCTTGGATTGACTACAGTTCTTTCCATTCTAAAAATGAAGTTATGTGTGTCATTCATTTCTTTCCAGTTTTAAGTGTTTGACTTGATAATGTAATGGGTTGGAACAGTAGGGTTTGCTGCAAGTAGGCGATAATGCCATTTTACCTTGCGTGCAATTTTAACCTGAGGGATTTTGAAGGAATTCCAAGATGATGTAATTGTTCATGTTTAAGTGTTGGCAAAGGAGATTGAACCTAACATATGTAGTGAGTTTTCCTCATCTTTAACTCTGCCACAAGTCCTGTTTCAGATACTTGTTGCGATAAAGCTAATGAGGTTAACCTTTGAAAATATGTTTCAACACCACTGAATAACTGTGACCAAAGTAATTACATGGGACCACTGCTAACTACAAATAAGTCTTGCTGCAGATCACAGAAAAGCCACAGTAGTGAAGTGTTCCTTGGCAACTTTTAATTCAGTCAGCCTCTGTAAAAGGCCTTACTGCCCCAAATGAGAAAAGCCCAGGAGTACTTCTGTATTATATGAGAAATTTCTATATGGATCAAAAATATATTTCAGGACTGAGCAATGTAGTACATATGAAAATTATATGAGGTTTGCACTTTAAAAAGCTTTCTTCAAGGGTTATTCCACTATTTTAACCTCTCGATCTTCTGTTTTAACTCTAACTGTAAAACTTAAAGTAACAATCACTTTAGTTAACTGCCTGGAGGGCTTTATAGTCTTCTGTTTATTACTGATTGATTTGCTTTTACATGAGGAGCAAGTATCTTTAAATGAATCAAGTCCCAAGAGTTTACAAAGACAAAAGTTTAATTTAAACTTAAGAAAATATGATGCTAGGCATTAATAAAGCATTAACTGGATATTTCAAGGTCCTGATTTAATTTTCTCCTGGAAGCTTTGTATAACTGTGCATGAGTATCTCATCACCTGTCTGACTCTGAAACACCATCCCAGGCACTTGCGTCATCAAGCTGTGGGGAGTGCACTGTGACAACCTCCAAACTCTCAGAACCTCGTTATTGCCCTGCAGTTTTACTCTTTTGTGGAATGTCCACGTGCATAATTTACATGTCATAATGGTGATGGTTACATTATATATTCCTAAAAGGGATAGGCAACTAGATGTCTTATTGTACTTGACTGACATCATTTAGTAACTATCATTAGATGACTGCTAATTAGGTTTATTATATTTCCATTGTCACAAAAAGAACTGAGCTATTACAGATGGATGGAACTAGTGCTGTTTCTAAGTAAAGCAATTTTTAATGAAATCTTTCTTTTTCACCTAGATGACAGAAAATGCGTACACTGATCATGAAATATTAAGATGTGAGATGTGTTTAGTTCTGGAGCAGTTGACTAGCTGTGATTTCTTCTCCGTTATTAGGGAAAAACAAACCTGAGTAACAGGTACTAAGATTTAGTTTTATGAAGTCTATTTTGTAGCTAGGTAAAGACAAAAAAATCTTGCTGAAATCAGCACTTAGAAGATAAGGTGGGTCTCCCTTTCTAAATTTCATCAGTGCTTTCTTCTTTTCTTTAATCTTCACATCTTCAAGTATTCTGGAAGCCTGTTTGGAAATGTACTGCTACTCTGCCATTGCAGGGTATTATCTTTCTGTTGGTTACCAGACCAGAGTTGTTACTGCATTTTAAATGTTTTCTTTCTTGTTCTAGCTTTTTCTTGATGAAGGAATAATGTATGTAACTTTAAGATAAGAGATCAGAACAACATATGGAGTTCAGCTTCAATAAATAAAAAACCATTCTGTGTGATGTATTTTTTACACCTCCATGGTGCAAAAGCATTTTAAAAACTGTACACATTGTCTCAAAACTAGAACACTTACAATTTGCTTCCCAACGGGTTCTTGGCACAGAGAATGTTTGAACATAAAGGCGGAAATGGCATGGACGTTGGTTGCCCATTTTCTGGGGCAACTTTCTGCTCAAGTAGAAGTCCATCTCTGTAGCTCGGGTAGATGAGCACTCTTTTCATGCAGATTGCACCAATCCATACGTTCACCCAGTTAACTCTGCTCTGCTGACTCCTTGAGTGTTTCTCACTCAAGAGTGATCACTTGGAGTGATGAGTCCAAGGTGTTTCTTGGCTTGAATTTCCTTTTTTGCCAAACCATTTTCTTGGGGTGTTAGGTTATTTCTGATATATGCAGTAAATTGTTGGCGGTTGTGACTGACACTGTGTTCACACGCTCAGGGGGATTCCTAACTGGCTGATATGGTTCCTGTGTTGTGTGGCTGTGACTGAGAAGCAACATGTTAAATTCATTGTTTCTAAATGCCCCTTATCGGCAAATCTCATGTGTTAAACCAGGATTTCTGAAAAAGCAAGAGAGATTTGTGAACCAAGAACTTTAAAGAGTTGCTAATAGTTTAATTAATTAAAAATTAATTAGATAGCAAAAAAATCTTTTTCTTTACTATTTTTCATTTAACTTCTTTTTATAACACTAAAGTTATAAACCCTATGTCAGACTATGTGATAAGATTCTGCTGAAAGCCATTACCAATGGCATAACAATAATAAGATTATTTATGTCAAGCAATACAAAGTGAGCTAGACTTGGAGTTCAAAGAGAAGATGTGGTTTTAATGTAAAACCACTCTTACTGGTCACTAATCAAGTGTTTACCTGCTTCTATTAAAACGACATTGAATTTAATCAGTATGCTTTCTAATGCATGCATTTCTCCCTCAATAAGAAGCATATTTGTCATGAATATTTAAATTGGATTTTAAATCCATGAAAGTTTAATTTAAATAAAAAGTGAGATGTTTTTTCAGAGTTGAAAGTTAGCATCTTCAAATTCTATTCAACATTTATAAACAAATTTTAAAGTTAATGGTCTCAAGTGAATTTTTCTTACCATTTGGCATTAAATGTTTTTAATTGCAAAAGACAAATGTAACTACATTTTATGTAATATTATCTGTACATAAAAAAGTTTTTGTTTCTTGCAACTAAACTATTGATGACTATTCAGAAATTTGAAGAGTACAAAGTATTTTAAATATAAAACTTGTATATAAGGCAATAGGTTGCAAGACTTGTTTTGCACTTTTCACTGTAACCACCACGTAGGATATGGGAGTGATTTTCTTTATATACTGTTATGTCATTATAAATTCTTAAGTTTTCGATACACATGTATTTTAAACTCCAGCTTTATGTCTGTGATATAAAACAAATAGATCAGTGTGGGGAAATTGTCTTTTTTTTTTAATTACTCAATAATTGTCTTGAACCTTAAAACAGAAGTGTAATAGATGAGTATATACAAAATACATATTAATCTTCTTAGCTCAAGTCCTGCATTAACTTGAGAACAGTGCACATCCAGTGAGATATGGCCAGCATCTTTGGGTAGAGTTCATCCTTAGTGGTGACGATAGAAAAAAACAACAAAGACTTGAGTCAAAACTATACTTACAGGGTTAGAATTTCTGATGTTTAACCATAGTGGTGCCATTGTCAAGTGTTCAAATATACATAATACATTTGAGGAAAAAATACCCTTGATAAGCTTTGGTGTTGGACCAGGGTTGAAACTTTCTTCTCTTTTGGACCAGATTTCCCTTCTGTCCTGACAGCTGTCAAGATTGGAGCTGGTTTCTGCTGTACTTCAGAGCATTGTTGTTTGAATAGATAGAACTAGTTAACTGAACTGAACCATGCTTTATTTGCATCTCTGTGGAAAAAAAGGCTTGCATATGTTAATTTCTATTAATGTTTATTATAAGTATATAAAGACACAAAAATGCATCATTTCATTCTGTAAATAGAAAACAGAATACAAGTAGTCAAGGGGTTGGCAAATCATTAATAAGTTAATCATTTTATCTTCTTTAGCAATTTAAAGCACATATTTTCCTAACCTCCCCTGTCTCTTCACAGTAAGGTAAACAGACCACTGATAACTGAAATTCCTGTGGATAGCTGATGTTTTAAGACCTTTGAATTGAAGCAATTATTAAAATCCTGGTTCTGCTGAAGCTAATTTTACAGTTATCATGGACTTGAATAAAGGCAGAAAAACACTTCTATTTTTCCAAAACCAGAGCTACGTTCTTTTATGGCTCTGCTGGTCTTCTACCTGACTACGTCTTCTATCTGACCTTCAAGGTTTATCTCGGATAAGATACCAGCAATATGCCTTTTATTGAAGACGTAGTAGCATTCATGATGTTCATTAAACAAGCATAGAAGTGCACGCGGGAAAGACTGTCAGCAGTCTTGTCACTGTCACAGAGGTCTCGTATTACTGTTTAGTCACTGAGTCAGTTAACTGTTGCTGGAAGTTGAAGGGTTGCGTATAAATGATGTAAATGTTCATGAACAGATGCATTGTACCATGATACTGTCCATCACTCAAATTCATGGAGTGCAGAAAATGTTATTCCTAGCTAGAGGAGCATCGCTTCTACAGTTTGAGGGGCTTTCTCATTAGCATTTAATAATGACTTAATAATTTAAGAATGTCATTCTAAAAGACATGATATGCTATAAAGAAGTTATCTATCTGAGAAAAAAGTAGCAGGCATGGTCAGGGATAAACATTGAGAGAGGTTGTTCACACCACAGGCAAATGAAATCTTGAAAGCCATGCAGTTGAAAGCAGAATTCCCTGAGGTTTTAATGTTAGTCTTTAGCTTTTGACTCATGGATCCTTCCACAAACAGAAATAATAAATGTGTTCATTACTTTCTAATTTAACAGTTAGTTTCCAAACTATTTAGACTATATTTAAGAAATAAATAAAAAGTTCTCATTTTTCTTTATTTGTGCTATTTAAAACAAACAAACAAAAAACCCCCAGAAACTACTCAGAAAAATAGCCCTTGTATTTTAGAGAGCCCGACCGAGTTTAAAGACAGAGAAAGGAAATCACTCAAAAACCATTTTGAGCCTTGAGAAAAGGAACATTAGATTTCATAAATGGTTCTTGTAAATGCACCTTCCCATCCCAGGGACTGTAATTTCCTTGTTCCTACTGACTGCCTCGCTACAGTTGATTAGGTGTGTGAGTTGCCTAAAAGCAGTCGTCACTTGCCATCTAGGGTCCTGTTTATGAATTACCACAATTAAATTTCTTAACATCAATTAAATCACAGAATCACCCTGGTTGGAAGGAACTTTTTAAGATCATCTAGTTCAACCAATGGGAAAAAAAACCAACACAAAAAAAACCCCAAAACTAACATAAAATAAAGAAAAAAATAGAAAAACAGCGAAACCAGACACAGCATCATATATTGCTGTCATATTTTAAATTTAACTATTTTAATTAGTAATATTTTTCCTCATCTTGTATACTATATTCCTTTGTTTATAGAGTAATTATTTTGCTTTCATACCCCTGCAACAATGCTGGTTGTGTTGTAGATCATTCTGTTGCTTCTGTATCATTAATTCATGTGACAACATTCGAATAAGGTAGTTTTCAAAGAGGAAGAGCAAGGGTGCTTGTAAGAAATTCTCTGAAACTGGTGCAAATCTCAAGCAAAGCATATGAATGTACATATGATGAGCTAGGAACAGTGTCATCTTTGCCCAAAAGAGGTTACTTCTCCAGGGAGTGGAAAAGAAGGTTTTCTGTTGCAGGAAATCCACAGTCTTTTTATGATCTCTTTAAATTAATATGTGGACTCACTTGTCCCATGTTCTTGCTTGTCCTATAATAATGATTATTCCTGTGATTTGTGACATCTAGCTGATACAATATGCTAAAATACAACTTGACACAGTAACTAACTCTATACCCTGGAATTATTTTTGTTCATGTAGAAATAAGGTAAGCAAAAGTACGATATCACACCAAGGAAGGTGAGGTGAACATAGACTTCTTGAAGCAGTTAACAAATACAGCTTCTCTCATTACTGTTACTCAGAGTGATGTATATACAATATGTTCCTTATGGTTTCTTATATAAATTTAACTCACTTGGTAGCTTCTTGCTGTCCTTATTGCATAAAATGAAAGACAGCTGGTTCTGGAGCACCAAAAATAGAGATGAAATTATAAGGGAGTATGAGGCACTCTCCTAAGAATGAAAGGCCAGCACTTCTAATAAGGCCCAAAAGGTGGTACTGTTGATGTGCATATGGCTGCACCATGCTGCAACTCCTTTGGAAGAAAATAAATATTAATTAAATCGCAACCCTGTTGAATCTAATGTGCACAACACTTTTATGTTTTTTTAAGAGTTGGTAATTTTAGATATTGTAATAATACAAATATATTCACTTGTTTAAAGGCACTACATACAGGTTGTCTTAAGGCTAATTTTTCAGGCCATTTTTATCTCATAGTAATAACAAAGATATATTGACGTACTATATGTAATTAAAGGAAAAAATACTCAATGTACTTTGTATCTCCAGAATTATGTCAAACAATTTTCTAGCTCCTGTAAGTGCTTATGATGTGCCCCAGAATGCTGTTCAGCCAGCCTTGGAAATGGATGTTGAAATGCAACAAACAACTGTTTATCATTTTTCTTCTGGTACATTCCTGTTGGGCTTATGTTCACTTCAACTCCCAAGTGCTTCCAGAGAAACTTTTTACTTGTCTGGTTAGAATACATGTACTTGTTCCTTGAAGATAGAGTGAAAAATGTTATTTATCCTTTCAATAGAAAGGTTCAAATAGAAACAGCTCAAAACTCACTTCCCTACACAGCTGTGACAGTTACAGGAACTCAGCAGAGACTTGCACGCTTGGGAAATTGTCCTCAGCTCACCTCCAGAATAACCCACTGTACTACAATGCAGCAGGTCAGCAATAGGATGCAAGCTGCTGTGCAGCTGCTGTAAAGAAGGGGTAGCAAGTGTCAACGTTTCTAGCATGCACTGGAGATAGTCCTGGGATTACAACAAATCATGGAAAGACAATTTAAAAGTATCCTAAGTCTCCTCTGTAATTAAAATTTCTCAGTTCAAAATTGCTGGGAACACTTTAATGACTGAAAATCACAGGCACATTATCATCCTTTTAGAACTTCAAGTGTCAGAGATGTCCCATAGGCCATGCAAGGGATAATTCTGATTTATGTCATTATGTCTCTTCCTAATGGGGTCTCACTATAGAATTTGCAGGCAGTGACAGCTCCCAGGCTGACAGAGGCATCATTCAGAATTTAGAGCCTCATCTCTTGTTCAGGATACCAGGCCAGTGGAACAAAGTTTTGCAGTTTGTTACCTGTCATGAAATGAAGTCATGTTCTCTAAATAAGCTTTCAGCAAAGGCAGTATATGATCAATCCCAGATAAATAATCATTAAGCCCCCTGTCTTCTATTTGCAGAGAGAGGTAAAAGACAATTATGCATCATGTTAAACTTTGCAGCTGCTTCTTTTGTGGGAAAGAAAAGTTGAAAGGAGAGCATTTAGATTATTTTGAATATTTTAAGCATGATGCATTTAACAAGCGATCAATATTTTAGGGTTCTTCTTGGAATGAATCCATATCTATCTCCATCCAAAGTTACTGACCATAGTCCTGGTTCAATTCTAATAAAGATAAAATAGGTTTGTCATGTAGATGCAGAAGCTTATTTAATAAAACACTGGACAAAGGAAAAAAAAGGGACAAAAGCAATTGTGAGGGTTTTAAAAGGCATAGTTCAATTTTTGGTTCACTGTGGTATACTCTCTATTAACATAGAGCATGCTTAGTAGCATCTTTACATAGAATGATCCAAACAATGTTGGATCCTTTCCTATGTTGGGAGTTAAACTGTCTCTGACAGCTCAGCTTTAAATATGAGTAAAGCAGTCTGGGAAGTATCTTTATGCATGTTGGCATTTCCCAAAGAAAGTTGCTCTAGCTAAGAATTGCATAGCTCTACTGTGCCACCTCCTCTGTGCTGTAAGATTACTAAACCATGAGGCCAGGCTTTAATTCCTACCAAGAATATACCTGAAATGTAAGGGAATTCTAACTTAGCTGAATAATTCTGGTCAAGTTTAGGAGCCTTCAGCAACTCAAAGGAATGTATTAGATATTTAGATCCTGTCCCTGAGTTCCATTAGCCATTAGGTGAAGATTACAGCATAAATCTTCTCTATATTGCAATAGCCTTCACTTATCTGCTCTGAATTCACTAATGGTACTCAGAAATTTTGTAGTCTTGACTTACTGCTTGAATTGAAGTGGATAAAATTTATTTCCTGCATTTTTCTTTGAGTATACCACTGCAGATATGCCTATTATGCAACTTTTAAGGAATGTTCCCAATTCTGCTGAAGACAGGGAATATTGAAAGTTGTCTCTAGTCTACCATGAATCTTCCAATGATTGCTCTTTTCAGTGCTCTGGCTCTTGATCTGATTTATCTGTATGTAGTTACACTTCTTACTTCAGAAAAAAAAAACAGTAAAAAAATTAAATTATCTCAAGTGATTCTACCCACTCAAAAGACATGAAAAGAATCATACTCACATGTGCCTGGAATATGCATATATAGATATATGTAATAAGTAGGTATGACATGTAATATGTAGAGATATCTGAACCCCAGCTTACAAGCCTAATAGTTACTGCTAAGAAAATTAAAATAATAACATATAGTTGTGGTCTAAGTCACAGAGTCTTTCTCAAGAGTAATAATTCTTAAAAGCAAATGTATATGGATTGGAATTTTTTTCAGTAATGATCTATTGAAGTATCTCCTTGTTCCTAAGAGCTCCTGTTTTATTCACTTGGTCAGTAAGAATCATTTATGAATGGTGATCCAAAACCAACCTGGTTTAGCGAAGTGTTTTCTTAGTGGCTTCGTGGAGATGATTTTTTCACTGCTGTGGGTGTGATAATTTTTTTTCTAGTAAGTATGTAGCTATCGTGCAGTCTTGTCAGAGTACTATTTGCAATCATATCTGAAAAGATGGACCTAAGCACAGATGCCACCTTTGCTCTCCTCTTATAGGTGCTCCATAGGAGTAAGAGCCTAGTTAAACAAATTCAGCATCAGCATTGAGTCCAAGGTCATTCTAAACATGATTAGTAAGTAAACTATATTTTTTTATGAGGAAAGCAGTGTGTAAATGCACATTAGGCAAAATGGGTCTAGACAGAAAAACAGGAGAATGGTAGCTAGTACAGGCAAAGCATGGGTGAAAGTTGTGACTGGTAGACAGGCTTTATTTAACAAGCAATGTGGGGAAACATTGGATTGACTTGCTCATGTAACTACAGAGGCCAGTCACACCTGACACCACAACTTCCCTACCAGAAAGGAGAGCTCCAGCAAAATGCTTTGTCTTTACAAAGTTTTAGGTAGCAGGAACATGCAGTTACTGGGGAGAATAACCCCAGGGTATCCCCTACAGCTCTCCTTGCTCCTGCACAGCACAGAAGTGCAAATTTAAAGCTTTTTAGCAAATATATGTAACTCAACAGAATTTTGCTTTCTCAGTGATATTCCAATTGGTATTATTGAGATGGAGGGAGGTCAGCTTTATTTATTTGTTTTAATAATAAATAAAAAAATCCTGTTCCGGCATTCTTGTTATTTCTTGGTTAGCTGAATACTTAATAGAGAAGAAGAACATCATGTTGTATTGTATCCATTTACATTTTTTGTCCTTGTTCTTTTCCATTTTGGAAAAAAAAAAGCTGGCTGTTGACAGCGAGATTTGTAATGTCACATCTAAATGAGCAAACTTTGGTAGAATAGCTGTGCTGTTGGATGGTGTAAGAAATCATGTGCTCCAGCTGATGTAGAAATCTAAGAAAGCATGAAAAACTGATATAGTATCAATATATGCTGACAAATAATGTTTCTGAATATAATTCAGGAAAGGAGTGTAGACACATCAACAGAAAAAAAAAATCTGCTGGTATGTTCTGTATTTCTACAAGAGAGCTGTCAGTGTAGCTGTATTGACAGCAAAGCTGTGCTCCACTGCAGGAGAACACCTTCATGGAACTGGGGGTTATGTATAAACCATGGGCTGCATTAAATTCCATGGATATGGAAGCAGAAAATCACTTTAATAATGATTAATTGTCCCCTGAAGTCTTACTAAGATACTGTAAGAGACCATCAGCAGTGCCAGCCAGGACTTACTTTAACTGTCTGTGCATCTATTCCCTAACACCTGCCTTCTCTTCCCATCTCTGCTGCTTCTTGGTTAAGAAAAGATGTTCTTGGCACCTCTCTTTTTTTGTTTGTTTTTTGCTTCCTTATTTGAAAATAAATTAAGTGAATTATATTCCATCCGTTTTCTGCAACAAATGTTAAAGTTTGATTAATGCTGATGATCCAAAAATGTTGTGAACCACTGCAATAGATATTCCATTCAAAATTCCTCCTAAACAAAACTATTTTACTCCCAATGGTTGATTGGTCTTTAATACTGAAATATTTAAGGTAATTTAACCACACTTGTTAGGGATTTATAACTTACATTCCCAAGTTATGCTGCAGAAATGGATTTGTTCCTTTTGAAGTTAAGGGGAGCATTTCAATGGTTTTCTTGCTCTTCTTCCACTTTGGCATGCAATCATGCAACGTGACCACAAGAGGTCAACAGTTATACGTAATCGCTAACATCCCCTTATTTGTATTCATGAAATACATTCTAATAGGAAAAGCTACTCAGGCGAGAAGATTTTCTCATTTGTATAGAAATAATGATAACAAACTTGCCAACATTCTCTTTTTCTTAACATATTTGAATGATGATTATCTAGAATTATTTCTAGAACTTCTATTTGCTGTTTGCTTTTAAGCAAAAAAACAGGTCATCAAAAGCTAAGTAAATTGTCTAGAAAAATTTACTTATATTTCCCAAATGACACAGTTGTCTTTATTCATATAACAGTAAAATAGATCTGCACTCGTGTGAAATTTGTGAACATGCACATTTATTCATGTATCCAGGCTCCGCACTTACCTTGTATTTTCCTTTGGTGCAGCTCTGCAGATCCCTAGATGTGTTATCTCTTGGTTCAGACTGCAACTGTCTACATCCCTGGTCATGAGTTCAGCACACACAAACTGTGTGTGTAGAGCGTGTATTTTGTGTGGCCTCTACGTGGCACCTTCAGTACCGCTTAGCCCTGGGACTACTTACAGATATATGTAAATATATTTCAATGACATATTAAAGGTGTCATGTTGACTTCCTTCTTAAAAATTTTATCTCCTGTGTATGGCTAAGACTTACCAGCTGATCACTGTATGACTGCTTTTACTGTAGATATTTCTGTTGAAAATCTGTCTTACTTTATTGGCACCTAAACTTCAGTCATTCACTGTCTGTGCAACAGGAAACTGCATTTTTGTCCTCACAACCTTTTTTTTTTATTGTTCTATGTCTCATTGTCAGCATCTCCTTTAAAAATTAGATTAACACCTCAGAAGTAACAGTTTTCAAAGGAGAAAAGGCTCACTGGGGTCATTTGTGCAGGGAAGCAGAGGTCAACAATGTACAGCGTTCTTGCCTGTCCATCCAAAATAGGCTCACACAAATTGGAGATTGCATTCTCATGAGCAGCCTGCGTTTCCCTGAATGACGGTAACATACCAAACTTCTAATGGGCACCGCTTGTGTTTGTGAGCTTGTGTGCTCATTATAGTAGCCTAGTAGACGATGGAAAGTTTATTGCAATACTTTCCACCTGAATGGAACTAGTATGATATTAACTAATGGAACTAATAGTTGCTGGTGCATATTTATTCATTTTACATGCACAGGTAACACAGAAAGTTACTTTCAGGTTTTGAAAAGGAAAAGTTTTTCATGTACATGCTTTCAAAAGCTATAAAACAGAGGCTGCCTTGAATAAAGAGAGTTCAATTAAAGGAAGTAATTTCAAAATATAATTGATAGTTTTTAAGTAAATGTGGCCCTGTAATAGAATGCAGATGGCAAACCTACTATCCAGCCGACCCCGGGGTGTGATCAAGAAACAAGCAGGAGGTGCAATACATTCTATTAATTATTTTCACTGCTACAGTTGTTCGTTATATAATACAGGTCAACGGGGGTTAGCCTGAAGCTTCTCCTAATATATTAGTAAATAAATTTGAACAGATTTTAATTTGCTAATGGAAAGGTCTGAGCCAGTTGCAAATAAGAGTGGAGATACTTTGTTTTGCTCATTACTATGCAACATGGCTGCTCCCAGCCATTCATACAAAATGTTACATTTCCATAAAGCATGGTGTAATTTGTCACAGGGAGAAGGAAAAAAAAAAAAACACAAAACAAAAACCCAACACAACTCTGTAAACTATAGTAGATTAAAGATAAATGTGTATCATGGAGCAATCATTCTTATGGAGTCTGTAGGATAATTACAAGTTGAACACCTGCCTCTGAAGGCTTGCCAAATAGTCCAGCATGGTATATTTGTAATACTTATGTTTTGGTGAGGGAAAAAAAAAAAAGTATATGTTATTTCCAAAGGGTATAAAGAAGAGTGAGCCTTTTTTTCACGTCTCCTAACAATTTCTCACCCTGTTTTGCAGCCTTGCTATGCTCCTGTTCCAACGCATATGGGTTCCAGTACTATGCATTCACACAGTTGTAACGCAGCACCAGCTGCATGCACTGTTTGTTTCTCACTCTTTTTCTACTCATAATAACAATTCCTAAAGTGTTTTATTTTCCCCATAAATCCTTTGTAAACATTTGTAAATATTCTTATTTTACAGATGCAGAAACAGACATAAAGTTCTGTGTCTTGCCAAAGGTCTAGACTGGTAGTAGCAAAACTGGGAAGAAAAGTTACATTTCCAAGCCTAGTAGCATTGTCTTGTTTTTCCTGCCTCCTTTACACTGCATGGAGTAGGAGTGCTTCAAGCAGAAAGAATGACCGCTCTTTTTAAACGCCAAGAGCTGATTTGGAGTGTAGACAGGATACTGCTGACAAGTGTTTTAGCCCAGAAATGCTGCCTTGTTGCTACACTGATTGTGCACCATAGGTATGTCATCTGTCTTGAATCTCAATTTATTTTTAATTAGATCATTAAGCTTCACTCATGTACATGACTCGGTCAGTTACTTTAGTATCTTCCTCTCTATTGTAAATTTTAAAACTTAAATTGGCCTGGTTTTCCAATTCATTCTTTCTATGTTAACGAGACAAACAAAGCTTTATAAATGCTAGAAAGATTAGAAAAACTGCTGTCATTGATGTTTTTTTAAGACAGGCTTCTAAAAGGGAGAAGGACAATTTCTTGGCTGGGAGGGTTTATGCAAGAGGCATTAGGGTTCACCATGCAGAGAGTGTTCACAAGGTGGCAGCTCAAAATGCATGTCCTTAAATTGAATTTGTCTTATCTGCACACAGAACGTTTCTTGCCATCAAAACCATTTCCTCCATGTTTAAAATCTTGCTTGGTTTTCATGGGTGTGGTTTTTGGTTTTCTTTGTGGGAGTGAGGTTTCTGTGGTTTGGTTTTGTTTTAATGGCCTCCTGATTTTAAATATTCCACCTGTTTGTATTGCTCAGATGCATGAGGTGACAGGAAGGGCTGTTAATGTTTAAAACCTTTGTCATTTTCACCTCTTCTTCTCTCTTTTGTGATGCAAGAAGTGGCACTCTATTTTAAAATAGGCACAGATAAAGAAACATCTAAGGATTAGTCCCTTAATTACAATAATTCTTAAAGGATTATTCAGAGATTGGCCCTTACTAAAGTTTTAAAGTTAGCCATGCATTTTAAAACAGGAGCAGAGCGATCTCTGGTCCAGCAACAAAAAAGAAGGGTTCAGGTTTGAGTATTGTTTGCATAAATATGTTTAGGTTGAGAAAATAGTCTACCTCAGACAACACAACTACTGATGCATGTTCTGTTTGTTACTGGTAAACTGCTTGCCCAGTGAATCTCAGCATTTTACAACTTTTCAATAATTGAGTGTCTAATTGCCTCAAACAAACAGAAAGACAAGCTCCCTGGCTCCCTGGTCAGTGCCATGAGTTTTCAGGCAAATTCCTTTCTACCATCCCGCAGCCTTGAATATGAGAAGTAGGTAAAGTCCTCGGGGTTTTTTTGGTCATGTGGATTCCTACAATCCAGATATTTCAGTTGCTGAACTGAAATAAAACACATAATAAAAGAAAAGATCTCACAAACCACCTAAATAACAGCACTGACTTCACTGACTGGCTCTGCCTGGATGATGACAGCAAGAAACATTTACAGGACTTCTCCAAGAAGTGGATTTTATACATATTGATTAATCGAGATTCCAGAAGCTGCATTCACTAAATGTCTTCTCGTATTCTGGCCTGAAATTGTAAACAACTCTAATTTGATTGTTGCAGAGAGAGACAGGGAGGGAGGGAAGGAAGGGCAGAAGGTAGATTATCTTCTACTTTTTTCACAAAGTGCTATGTAATTGTCAACTTTTACCTTGACTCCTCCCAGAAGCAGACAGAACTACTGTCCCATGGCTGAGTGGATAATTCCACCATTTTGGAACAGAATTACACCCATTTTGGCTCAAGGCATGAATAGCAAAATAGTTAACAGCTATATTTAACTGCCCTGCCATTTTGTCCTAAACAAGTTTATTCTAATTTACATCTTCTCTTCTGTCCAAATCTTGTTCTAGTTACTTACTGTTTTCTAGTTACTTTCTTTTGTTATTTTCATAGGAAACCTTTCCCCACATAAAGAAATAAAATCATTATATGAAAGCGTACTGCAAGGTGTAACAGTGGTTGAAGAGGAGCAGAGGAGAACACCTCTGCTATGAGGACAAGCTGAGAGAGTTGGGGTTGTTCAGCCTGGAGAAGAGAAGGGGTAATCCTTTTAAACTAAAAGAGTATAGTTTTAGACGAGATTTAAGGAAAAAAAAAATTATGCTGAGCATGGTGAAACACTGGCACAGGTTTCCCAGAAAGGGCAACATTCAAGGTCAGGTTGGACAGGGCTCTGAGCAACCTGATGTAGTTTAAAATGTGCCTGCTCATTGCAGAGGAGGTGGACTTTGCAGAGGAGATGACCTTTAAAGGTCCCTTCCAACCCAAACCATTCTATGAAAACAACTCAGTCTGCATTGTCCTTTACAAAATGAGAGAGCAGAGAATAATAAAAATCCTCAAGTATTAAAACTAATTTTCCTATTCAGATTAATGTTGTGCTAGGATTCTCTTCATATGCTGTCCTGCGTTATGCCAGAGAATTTTTCTGCGTTCGTTTCCACCCAGGAATGTCTTTGCCTCCAAAAGAAATTATACCATCCCTTTGTAGTTGCTGAATACAGCTACAGTTATTATAGAACAGCTTAACCTGAGGGCTGTGTATCTACAATTTTAATAACTTCATTGTACAGGAGCAGTTTTTATTTTAGATGACTTTCTATTTCTATCTCTCTGTAGTATTTATGGATGAACCAGTGCAAAGAAAGATAGCCATCTTAAAATTTCTAAAGTGTCATTGTTATATCTCAGTTCAATAAAGTTAAACAATAAAATTCTGAATACTTTTAATGCATTATTGTATGCATTAGTCATATACATCTTTCCCTTATGTAATTAGAGAAAAATGCAATCCTAAGGAAACTTTACATTGCTTTCAAAATCAGATCATGGTCATGTCTTACGCTACAGAAATGCTTTCTAATGTCAAATCTGAACCTCCCTTGACACAGCTTATGAACATTAAACCATTCAGTGGCCTGAGACCTCCTCACTGCTGCCTGAAGACTCCACATGCCTCCTTTTGACCCACAGTTTGTGGATACAGCAAATATCTGGAATCTCTTAGTTCCAACTGTATCTTTATTCCAAAA
>JAOXNG010000052.1:5673939-5689889 GCA_028566535.1 Scolopax minor | reverse complement strand
CCTTTCACATCACCATTTTTGTTTCAGTTCTTGTAGCTTTCTCTGTATGATCAAGACCATGCTGGTAAAGAAACATGCAGAAAGCATCCAGTGAGGTGTTTCTCAGCTGTCTGTGACCTTTGAGTAGTCACTTTTTTTTTTATTCCATGTCTGTTTCTCTTAGAAATCTGAAAAAGACATTCTCAGCTCTGAAAGTTTTGGGTGAAAACTACTCCTAATATACCAAGTAATGTTGTGAGGCTGTGTGGTCTAGGCAGTAAGTAGTCTATGAGTTAAGACTTACTGTGCATGTGTGTATCTGTGTTTTTTCTTTAACCCGCGTCTCCTTCTCTAAGTTATTTTCTATTGAAGGTTCTGTGGATCAGGAAACCTTTTGCTATCTTTTTGTACAGAGTTTGCCATAAAAGATTCCAGGGTCAGCCAAACCACAGTACTATACAGTCCAAATTTGTCAAGTAGAACACCCCAGTATTCCAGATGAGTTTAGCTCCACACCTTTGCTTGTGTAAGGAATCCAATCTGGCTGCTCACAGATGTATTTTACCAAAACCTCAGACATTCTTTTCTGAAATATGACAGCTGTAGGAGGTTTTCCTTCTAGAAAACAAGGTTATCTTCCAGATATTTGTGATATATTATCTTAAAGATGACAGGGTAATACTTTTGTCAGTGAAATTGCTTGCTGTTGTAGCCAAAAAGCAGCCTATTTTTTGCACTACTCCCTTCAAATGTTTTTTCAAAAATAACATGTTGTTATTTGGGACAGGAGGCCACCTTATTTAAAGCACAAACCAGGTTTGAACTGCTCATTCAAATTAGAGCATTGTCTTCATTCAGAAAAAATAGAGAAATAAGGAAGAGGAATGCAAATAGCAGGGAGAAGATGAAACAAGTAAGATGGCTAACAGAGCTGAGTGAAAGCTTTCTGCTCTTAAGATTGGATTTCAGCTAATACTTCTTGTACTTTGTGTTTCTGGTGTGGTGTATCATGTTTTAACCCATCACAAGTAAAGCAACTGGTATCTGGCTAAAATCAATGGTGTAACGCTGCTAACCTACACTCATCTGATGCATCAGTACAGAATTTTTTGTATGTCTGCAAACAAGTGTGCTGATTACCTTTATTATGAAGGCTATAACTGTTGTTCAGGGTGGCCATGTCAAGTGACAGTAGTCCTCTGTGCTCTTTTTTGTGCCTGCATTGGGGCCAGTATTCTCCAATGTGAGTTTCTTTCTGGCTCAGGAACAACTCCCTTTGCCTGTTGAGAAAATGAAGGAAAAGTGGCTGTGTTGGAAGTTGGATGTTGGCACTCCTGAGTCATTTCCCGACACTTACTTTTTCTACCTGCAGTACCTAACACACATCAGGTATTTTGAGGTAAAAACACAATCATATAATGTACATTGATTTTATTGAGGAATAAGCACAGCTGCTCTTAAGATTGGATTTCTCAGTGAGTCAATTCTGGGACTGATTGGACCGAATTAGCTCCTGATCTTGTTCTCTTTAATGACTTACCTTTTTTTCTCTTTTTTTCCCTTTCCCTCAGAAAATCTGGTTTACATTAATTAATCTGGTATAAAAGTTCAATTTATTTTTAAGCAATGAAGAATGACATCAAACTGTAGGAATAAATTGCCTTTGTACAACCCACTTCCCTCTCTGGGATTTTTACATGAGAGGGGCTACAATACTAAGAACAAAATTCTTTGAATTATGTTGTAAAATACCAGTTAGTGAATTTTAGTTAGTAAATAATTCCTAAGTTGATTCCAAGGCCTCCCAGTTTTAGTTAGTACTTCGGCAGTATTGTCCAGAAAATGGCCATCAAGGGTTCCTTCTGAAATTTGGTTTGGCTACCCACTTACGTTCCGGTTTTGTAGCTGATTATGTCAGCAATATGTCTCTTGTCCCAAGGCTGGGCCAGCAACATTTACATTTGCAAGAGGATGATCAATGGGCTGTGAGTAGCAGCAAACAGGTTTCCAGAACTCCCCATCACTGGGACATTTTCAGGGGAGGCAGCCAGTCTACCTATGCTTCCCAGCAGCAGGAGGAAGTATGCATGCCCTACAGCAAGAAGAGATTTCCTGCTGACTCCCAGGCATTTTTCCTTCCAGGCACAGCAGGATTCCTCCGTTAAGGTTACAGGCAGGACTTAGGTGGAAAGTAAAGTTCTCTCTTCTAAGATTGGTCTTTTTGCAACAAGCTTTTTAACTCATCTTCTATTGCTCAGAGTATTTTCCTCTCATCCCTCATTGTTTCTATTCTTTATTGTCTATGTTGTATTCAAAGGTGTCATGGTCCAAATCTCCACTGTGCTATTCTCTTTGCCCCCAGTAGTCCTTCTGGTTACTTACCTTTCCCAGTTCTCTGCTTTCTTCTCTCTTCAGTTCATCCTAGTGGATGACGGCACTACGAGTGAAGGAGTTAAAACATAACACTCAATTGAAATAATCACTTTAAAACAACGAGTCTAAAATAGAATAAAATTTGCTGAAGACTTGATGGAATATCACCAAAAGTCTCAAAATATGTATGTAGTTAGGCAAAGAATGCAAAAAGCACTTTAATCAGATGTATGAAGAAAAGTTTGAACAAAACAAAGTAAACATAGTAGTGATTAAACTTTATGTGCAATATCTGAACCAAAATATATATTGATAGGAGAATTGGAATATTATCTCATAGGTATTTCAAAACACATCACCTATTATGTAAGTATTTGTGAAAATGTAAGTCATAAGTGTACTGCAATGACATTAGAGATATTATGAATCTTTTGGTTTAGGCTATTTTATAAATTGTGTTCCTATGACACTAAATGAGAGCAATCTGGACTCAATACCATCAATCATTTTAAGCACTTTAATTGTGGTTAATATTTTTATTTGTTCAATTATAATTCAGTTTTGTGCTTGAGGTAATTCTGTGATTCTAAAAGTTAAAGAATGTAATAATTAAATAATAATGCACAGATAAATTTTATTCTGACACATGTAATTCATATGATTGACATTATTTTAGCAAATTGATCTCTTGTATAAAACTGTGTATTGTGAGAAAACACTCTTCTAGCCATAAGCACAGGTCTGAGCATTACAAACCTTGAGAGTTAATTCCAGCTGCACCATGTACTTGGTAAAGTCTCAGCTCATTATAAACACTTAACCCATATCATTGTATAACTAAATGAACTCTACCAAGTTATCAATACCAAAAGTTAACTGACTTCTCTGTGTATTAGCTTTCCTTACAATCAAAGACAGGCTTCCTTATACGTCTCTGTTGGTCCATTCATTTCAACACTGCAACTTTGAGTAAATTAATTTGATAGCACAGGATATGTGTATGTTAAATCACATCTGTATGCTGCAATTTAGGGAAAAAGGGCATTCTGATTTATCTCCAGTAGAAGGATTAGCAGAATTCATGACTTGTGCATGTTGCTTTCAAATGCAATTTTCTTTTTCTTTATAGCAGAGCAGTAAATGAACACAGTAACCGAATTTTACAACTCTGGAAATTATTAGAACTTTTCTTTAAAGCAGGAAGTCTAAGAGTGACCAATAAAAGATTCTGGAAAGGGTCTAATCAGCTGAAGTTGCATACAACTTTGGTACTGTAGAAACTCAAGAAATTAGATTTTTATGCCTGCTGTGGGCTTCTCTTAGGCTGAAATTGGATGCATTCTCTGATCGAATGGGTTCCAAAAGAAGAAATATGTACACAGTTATGATAAAACAGCTTATTCTTAAGTCAGATTTATGAATCTGAATCCACAACTGAAAACAATGTGGGAATGAAGACAAATATTTAACATAAAGTCAGAAATAGGTTTCTGAAAATAAGAGATTGTTAAAGTTACGGTGAACATGTGCAAATTGCAAAATATCAGCAAGTCTTCTCTGCAGCAAACTGATCTAAAGCAGCTTTCCTGTTTCCCCAGCAACCTTGAGCAATGCTAGCTTGTTTCTTTGGAAGTAAATTAAATGTGACTTTCAAGTAGTTCATTATTTCAGTAGCCACAAAGGCATTCAGAAGCAAGGACATTCGATAAATCATATTAGGATTTGCTGCAGTTCTGAAGAGAGGCAGATAAGGGATTTTTGCAGAAATAATTTTCAAATCTAGTAAATTTTTTAGAAATTACAAAACTTATGTTTCTACTGATACAGAAAAAAAAACAATAAAACATATTTCTCATGTGTAAAGAAATCTAAATATTGTTTGGTGCTGCACAGAAAGCTACCATGTTGTGCTTCACCTTCACTCAGCCAGTCCAGGTGTATACAGACGCTGGATACAGCCCCTCTTGAATTGTGTAGTTCGAAACCTCTGCAAAAATGCTTTAACAGAACACCTACACTCAGCACAGGTGTTGTGCAGTGTTCAGTAGTTGGTATATCGAGAAATCCGTAGCCTCTTCTCTGACCCAACCTGTATATCTATCTCTGAACTACTCATCAGAATATCTAAATGATGCACAAAAATGGATGTAAGATTTCTGTACTAATTTGTGTATTGCTTCTGTTGGCAGCGCTAGAAGAAAGATGTGTACGAAATACAAAACTTTCAGATTTGTACATAGTACCTCTACAACAGGCAGACGTTCTCCTAGTGACTTTCAGAGGAAAAGGCAGAAGCCTTTCACTTTGATGAGTACATATTTACACTGTGAAAATAGATCACTTTGCCTGTCAACCTGAATTTCCACCAATCTGTAACTGCTCAAAAGTCAAACCAGTGCTTTTTTCAGTTTGTTTCAGATTTAACTGTGACTGACATTGTTTTGGTTCAAATCTGGTATGGAGTTCAACAGAACTTCAGGGCATCAGTTGTGAGTTAGATTTAGGTTGGAAAAAAAAATCTCTGAGGATTCAAACTGGGTTTTGTTTGGTTTCGCTCATTCACACTTGCATTGATTTTCAGGAAGCTAACGGAATCATCATAGTAGAATAATCTCTCAAGCAACCAAAGAACCAGCTTTGGTGCTTTATTTTAGTGAACAGAAGTCTATTAGGAATGAAACCATTTGGGGAGGGGAAGTTGTTTGTTTGTTTGTTTTAACCCAGAAAATATGTGTTTGGTGAAAGGACTTTATGGAAATCCATTTTTTAATAGAAGACAATAATTTTTTCATAGAAACAAGATAATTTTTACCATCAGAAGTCTATGTAATAAGAAAACTATTTTCTACTGAAAAACAGTTTCAAGGAAATGAACTTATTGTCAAACCAGTGTGGATCATGACTGGTCTTGGCTAAGCTGATCACACTAGACATGGTGTTTCAGTTAATTCAGTACATAGAGTGTTGTTATTCCAAAAGACCTTGAATGGAAAGAAACACAACAGAGAATGGAGCACCCTACAGCACAAATCACTATAATTAATTACTTTTCAAAAGTTTACTGGGCTGGAGTCTTGCCTTACAAATACACCCAGTTCAGAGATGTGCATGTGTGTGATGCACCTCCTGTCATTCCATTTCAAGTCCAAGCATTGAAACCGAGTTCCAAAATGCAAAGGAAGTGCCAAAAAAGAAAATGCAAATGTCTCACCTTCACCCCCCACAGATAAAGGACAGACCTTTGGGTGTTCAGACAATGGCAGCTTTCTCCCAGACGAAGCCACACCAGGCCCTGCTATACAGCTCATCGATAACAAATGTCTGCACTTCATCCTGGTTGGACATATTCAGAGCTGAGATACCAGGTGAAGGTAAATCTCATTCTGACATTCAATCATGTTTCCAAATGCACTTAACTAGTAAGACCCGGGCATGGGAAGCCTGAGGGATACAGGCCCTCTCCAAATTGCACTGTCAAATGGCAGTTAGATGGCAGTGGATCTGCCCTCCTCCCTCCATCACACAGAAACCTCAAGTCTAGCGATGTCCCTGAGTATGAATATTTTTTTGTAGTGTTCTTATAAGTGATTGCTTGTGGCATCTTATAGTCTTATCTCAGCTTGTGCAGCCCCCTCATGAATATTCTGTACATATGGAAGAGTTTTCTATATCATTGCCCATTAACAAGGAGGATAATCACTCATTCAGATATCAAGAAGTCAGTGAAGGCCTTTCCTTGAGCCCTTGGTGCAAAGAATCATGGGAGATCAAAGGAGGTTAAATGTGGTTGACGTTATGATCATTACTTTTTTTCTGTGTAATTACTGTATTATAATAAAGTTGATCTAAGATAAGGAAAAGGGGTAGTAAAGTCTTTTAGAACTAAAAGATCATATTAGTAACTCTTTACCTTTTTTAGTCATGGGACAAAATGCAAATTTCAACTGATACATATAAATGAGTACTCTTTCACTAAAACCACAGTAAGGTCATAAATGTACATATAAATGATATATTATTACAGAATTACTTTTAAGAGAAGTTAATACAATGTAAATGCAAAAGGAGAGGGGAAGGTATAATAATGCATCATTAGTAAAAGAAGCAACACTGAATTTTAGGTTCAGGCTGAAAAGTGGCTTTTTTTAATCTCTAGACAATTTGAACTTTTTAATAATATATTAATGATTTTTACCTGCCTTTTCTTAGCTGTTCCATCACAATTTAGTCATATTTCCAAATGCCAATGCACTAATGCCATACACATTGACAGAACTCTGTTTACAAAAGCAACTTGCCCTGTGCAAATGGTACAAATTTAATACCAAACTGGCCCATTTACTTTTCTTCTAGCTGTTCCAGATGTTACCAGCACTAGAGCAGAGTCAGTGAAAATAGCTGACTGTATCCACTTAGGATTTTAACAAAAAAATCAAGCTTTCTTAAATTTCATTGCTTGTCCCCACAAAAGAGCAACAGTATCTAGTTGCATCATTGCTATAGCTTTTTCTGCTGTAAATCTTTTTAAAAGGCCATCAAAAGAGAAGAAAAATGTACTATTTCTGGCACAAGACAATCTCCTTTAGCCAAAGTGTTGAATATATTTTGTTTTGGAACCTGCAGCTTTTAATTGCTAACTTTAGGGTCTTTCCAAGTTATCCTGCTTTTTATCTGCAGGAAAACTTTTGATCTTGCTGTTCCTGGTTTTGAATTTATGTTCTTGTGAATTACTATTTGGGTAATAACTCATGTTTTGAAATCTAAAATTTCAACTCATTTTGCAGTATTTCACTGTTTCACAGGCTTTAAGAAATTGCATCAGGGTTTTGTTTCTTTTATGCCTCTTACATCTGACACATTTTTTCAGTTTATTTCAGAAAATAATAGACTGCTGATTTAATGAGTTACCTGATGCAGTTGTCCGCAGCTCACTGTTACTATCTTTAAGAGCATTCTCTAGGGCACACAGGTGCTTACTTGAAACACTATTCCTGCCAGCAGCAGTTTTCAGTGTGTAAATTCTATTCATAATTGAGGGAGAGAAATATGCAATGTATTGAAGTCATATTGAAAACTAGTAAAGCTTTCAGAATGAACAAAGTAAAAAAGTTGTAAATATTTCCTAGTAAATATGATATTCTTTCTCAAGTGTGGCTCAAAGGGATATAGTAACTCAGGTGCCATGATACTGGAAATAATATTAAATTTCAAGTCTGAGAAAATAGTGATGTGAGGCAAACAAAAAAAAAAAACAGAGACAACCTGAAGTTGCCCAAGTTGACTGCTTAACTTATAATAACTTGGAATAATACACATATTATTTCATTTCATTTCTACAAGTAGAGAAGCCTCATCTGAGAGACACTAGTTACTTACATGTTGTCCCCTTCCCCTGGCACGTGTCATCTCAGGAAGGCACTCCTTTTAGGATGTGGGAAAGTTTCACTGAGCTTCTTCTGGTTCTTAGTTGTGTTTTCCATTTCTAGTCTATAATTTGTGATACTAAATAATTTATCAGATGACGTAGAGAAATCACATTATTCTTCACATAAAAAAAAAACCAAACCAAAACCCAATTTAAAAATCACCAAAACTTCAGTAAGGTAGCAAGACCATAGATACATAAAGAAATATTTAGTAAACAGATCAGGGGAAAAAAGCACAAGAATGTTGAAAATGAATGAGTCAAAAGTCTCAGCTATGTCACCTCTTCCAAGAGCTATTAGAACAAAAAAGAACTATCTGTGGGAATGTTTCTAAGGGTACTTTCTTCCTTATTTTAATTTAATTTCCAGGATTAAACTACATCTCCCATCAAGCAGTGCAGTCACTCCTGACTAAGGGAAAGGTACAGGACAGCAGTCACAGCAAAGATTATTTTTCAGTTCATCTTTTATTAGAGATTGGAATTCCTCTCTCATGCTCTTGGGTTTGGAGATGTATTTTCTGATTTCCTCTCTCTTTTACAGATTTTCTGTAGCATGCTTAGGCAGCTACACAAGAACATCTGTTAAATTGGTGAGCTAGTTAGGGGAACAGAATTATGTGTGTGGCTAATTAACTCTGCCTTAAGTGTTAATAACGATGACAGGTTGGTGTGTTTCATAGGAAGATATGTGCTAGAAAGGATAATGTGATAATGGATCAGAACCATCTTACGTGCTATGAGTTGGTTAGTAGCTCTTCCCTGTGAATTATAGTTACTCAGTTGCCGCACATGTAAAATTCAGCACAACTTTGTAGTCATGCAAATCTCCTGTTGCTGAGACACTCACAGACATTTGGCATGTTTGAAAAGTTTGGCTATCCATATTCCTGCAGTTTTATGCCTCATAATAACCTCTAGAAAACAACAAAATTATATAAATATTTGTCAGTAATGTTCAGCCTATCCATTTATTGAGAATCCATTTAATTATTTCCATTAGCCGTTTCTGTAGTATCAATCACTGCATTGTTGAAGTACATTTTACTATCACTTGAAGCATTAAATAGTCCCAAATTTAGGGCATTGGTGGGTTTTTGGTTTTGTTTTTTTAATCCTTTTGTACTTTTGATGGGGACCTTTTGTCTCTGACTTTTCAACAATACATACAACGCTGTACTGCCCTTCTTGCCTCACCACTCCACACAGATTCATTGCCTGTACAGGCACTAACTTTCTGGACAGTTCTACTTTTTAAAGTCACAAGTCAGTGGGGCTGTACTCATATAAGTATTCCATGAAAGCAAGACAATCTTATGGATTGGTCTTCAAATACTACTTTTGAAATGTTAAAAGTTAAGAAACATAATTAAACTGCAACTGTATTAACATTTATATAAAATATAAACCAAATGCTTATCCTGATTCACCAAACAAATTACAGTTTGAACATTATTAAAAAAAAAACCACCCAGCTACTTATCAACGGCACCGTTTGAAATTATTGCTAGTACTACAGCTCTAAATGCATAAGATGCCTTAAATACAAACCCTGAACATTTACATACTGATTTCATGAGCAAAGCAAAAGGTATTTGCCAGTAACAGTACAGGACTCAGCATTTTCATTGTCTGAGTAATCCTGGTTTGCTCTGATATGAAAATTCAATTATTTTAGAACTGGTCGTCTCATTAAATTTTGACAAGGAGCACAAGCTCTATACCAGCTCTAGCTCTAAGAGGCTGTGGGTGCCTGACAGCTCCACGGTGAATTTTAAAATGTGGTATTTTTACAGGACAAGATTATCTGACAATTTTATATTAAAAAAGAAAAAATTAATCAAACACATTGTAATATCAAACACTGGTAACTTGGCCTTTTTGTAGATATTTTTTATGAAAATTTATTGAAAAAAAAAAAAGAGTCCACTGTTTATTGCATCTTTTCCCTCAAGCCCACCTCCATGTCTTATGCTGCCCAATTGTGCTAGAAAAAGTAGTGTCTTTATGTGAGCAGCAAATATTTAGCCACTTATTGTGATACCTTTCCTCAATGTATTTGTTATAATTTTTATAAATATGATTTCTAACAATGGAAAATCTTTTATTTAACCTATATATATGCACCATTAACAATATTGAGGAATGTTTAGACAACATGCTTTGTCATAAGATAATGCCTGTTCGTTTCATTGAAACTAAACCTTTTCACAGGACCATAACACTTCTGTAAGACTGTCACTGGGAAAGGCTTCTCAAGTTTGAGATGAAACAGCAGATAGTCCACAGGCTCTTGAATTATTCTGACTTAGAACCTGAAGATTATTCTCTGGAACTGTAGTAGACCTACATTCTAGTTCCTATGGAAAAGGTATTCAATTAGTTTGCAAAGCAGAACAGCTCCAATAAGAAAGATGAAAGTATGCCATCTCTTAGACTGCTTAGTAACATGGTACTTGTGGTAGTTAGCTCTGGTGGAAGGGTTTGGAAAAACAAAGGCTTAAACTAGGTCTTTTATGTCATGGGTAAATGCCCTAAAACCAGAGCGGTGCTTTTGCAGTAGGATTCAAAGTTCTGGGGTTGAGGGGTGGAGGAAGAATTTAGTCTTAGTTCCAACCCAATCTAGAATGTGAATTATGGGGAAATAATGAAACACTTTGTAGAATTAAAAAGTTATCTCCTTGTTGAGCCCTTATAGTTTCCTTATTTCATATAGGTCTGTACCTTTTCAAGTAACTTATTTCAGCTGTTGAATGTTTAATAAACAATGAGTGTATGAGAAGTAATTTGTTTCAAGTTTGAAAAGCCATTACAAACAAACTGATTCATTAGCTTATTCATGACCATTTCTTTAATATTACTTTAAGACAGTCACTAGATTTTTGTTCTGTGATTTCTTAGAGTTACTGTTATTCCATCAAGGAAACAAAACATTTGATTTGTGCTTTGCATTATTTCTAGCAACTTGTTCTTACTGCTGTAAAGGAATTCAGTTAACCAAAAAGTATGTATAATAATTACTGAAAACTTAAGAGATTGGCATTAAGGAAACAATTAATTAGATAATATTGCAAAGTCAACACAAATGTCCCATTTAAGATCTACCCAGAATTTCTTGAAAACAGACAAAATGTTCAAAGTCCTAACCAATGTCACATCTGGATCAAGAAAAGAGAATTACCTTTAAACATGTACAAATCTGAGCAATAGAGGGCATCCTCACTATGTCAATCCTAGAGGGAAATTATTCAAGGGGACCTTGTATGGGGAATAGCAGACATATTGGACTATCCCATCTATTACTTAGGGTCAGGGACAATTGAAATACAAACTTCCTAGAAAAAAGCAGTTTGAATTTTTTTCCCCATATTTTAATTAACTTCTGTGAAGGTCACACATATCTCTGTCTCTGAAATGCAGTGTGTCACTCATTTTAAAAATCTGGATATTTAGCATTATCTTGCTATTATAGGCCAACTTTTTTTTATCCAAAACTTCACTTTAGTGATCAAATTAAAGAGATGACAAGCTCCCTATCCTTACAAGCTAAGCATTTTAAATTTTATACTCAGATATACTCTGTGTGATATGAGACTTCATAATGGGATTCAATGCAGTTGAGTGTTAATTTATAGCAGGCTTATATCACAGAAAATTATAACAATGGGAGAATAATTCATATCATGGCTTTAGTAAGAGAAGAAAATTAAGATTTTGCAATTAAAGTAGTAACTTAAAACTTTAAAATAATTTAAACAGTTATTGAATACATATAATGTTTTATAGTTATCTGGAAGCAGGATTGGCAGTTGTTTGAATTGATCCAAATGAAATGTGGACAAGGTGTATGTTATGTCCTCAGAACGCAGATCTGTCATTTTATTCGTTGTTCATGAATACATCGGTATTGAATATCTCTTTCCCACAAATTCACAGGCTCTACGCATGACTAGAGAGAAAACCAGTGTAATGTTATCGTCAAATTGATGTTCCATACAACTTTACGATAGTCCTGACAACTGCAATTTGTGGATTTGCCAAGAGCAACATAGTAAGTGATTTTCAGAGATGAACACTGAACTATGCAGTAAAATAATCCTTTCCTTCAGAAGGATAGAACTGCAATTTTCTTGTAGACATAATTTACAGAATTATTACTGACAATTTTAGAATCCCACTGGGTGAAACACTGAGGGGTTGAGAACAGAATTTCTTATCCTTTTAAGAACAGAAAAATTTTAAATAGACAGTGTATCTATAGCATCTGTGTAATAACACAGGAGGAACCTGACCTCAAAAGCTAGCAGTGGAATCCTTTCCATATTAAAATCCTCTGCCTTTTTGAAAACTTACTTGCTCTGTGAATCATAGCTTTGAATAAAATGTAAAAAGAGCTCAGGTTCATATTCTGATTTCTTCTCACATACATTTGGCATGCAGCCTATTTAGAACTAGGCTTTTGTATGAGCACTACTGCATAAAAAGCTCTTGCCACAGCTATTTATTTTTCCTGCCCTGGTGAAACTTAGAAATTTATGTAAATGTTTAGATTGCAAATCACAGTGCAAAGGAATCATTCTAAGTGTCAAAAAGGAAGAAAGGCATGTATTAAGATATTGAAAATTGTAGTATTGATATTTGATGTTTAGGTTTCTTGATGAAAAGTGTTTCAGTGATCCCATATGAACAAGGGAAAAGGCAATAATGTTCATTTTTAGTCATATTTTTAGTTGGTTTAGACCCAGTCCTGTAGATTTGTTGCAACCATTTCCACTGACATCAATGAGGTAATTGAAATCAATGCAACTAATTTAAATGAAATAGCTGTATATGTCTTTGTATGACTTAGACTTGAAGGCCAGTTGTAAAATGAAATGCTCTGTCCTTGTTTAATTTCTCTCTGAGGTAAAAGAAGGCATCAAATTTGTTTCTTTTAAGCTTAGAAAATATCTTTCATTGTGGGATGGACAGCTTGCAGGATTTGATTGTCTAGAATGAGTTCACTTTATGAAGACCAATGCAATTATATCTGTTCTCTATTCTTAGCTGGTGAATTCTAACATCCGGGGATCTAGCAGATGAGCTGCTAAGACACTTCTAGCTCCAGTCATGTAAGATCCAGTAGTTTTCGTTCCCACTCTCTTGGCTTTCTGTGGTAGAGTAAGTGATTTGACCACTTCTGTTTACAGCTTCTCCTTGCAAAGTCAGAGAAAACCCGGTTTATAGTGATGCCATATGATGGACTTTGAATCAAAGCGGCTCAAATTCAAAATATGTCCACTCTTCTGTTTGATGGCAACTTCTAGAGAAAGCCAGGATGAATAATTTGCCAAGTACAACTGAAGTGGGGAATGCCTCCTAGGACTTCCCTAGAGGGACCTGTGAACATGACTCAGAAGTTGAAAAGGCTTTACCCATTACACTTTGCAGGAGCACAAAGTATTCATCAACTGGTTTTTATCCTTGCCTTTAGATAAAATATTTTAAGAGGGATGCAGGTAAGAGTTCTTCACAAGGATGTACTCAAGCCTATTCTTTCCTGCTCAAAGTCCCTTCCTGGGCTTTCTGCTCAGAGTCATCTATTGATGGGCTCTTGCATTAGTCATACTCACTGGCAAACATAGTTTTGCTGCAGGGACAGATTTTTTGTAGGAAGCCTGATTTCAAGTTGAATTCAGAATGACAAAGAGGACAATATATGTGCTTGGTGACAACAGCTGGGTTTCAGACTTTTACTAGAAGAACAGGTCACACACAGTATAGACAAACCAAGTAATATCTTTTATTCAAGGAAGTCAAGATAATGTAGGTCATGTTTAAATTCCTTTCACCTAATCGGGCTGGCTGAAAATGAAAGGGAAAGATGCACTATAAAATGCAGTTACTTTCCACATTCTAAATTCAAGAATTTAGAGAATTAATGGATAATACAACAAGATTAACAAAAAACCTGCTAAATTACTCTCTACCAACATTCATCATAAGTTGGTTGGTCTGGTTTGAAATCATCTGACAGTGTTCTCCATTAAAAATAAAAAAAAAATAAAAAATTGGAGAACAGATTACTTAATGTAGTATGGGTGAAGCAGAATACAATGAAACCCAAAGCAGAGCTGGAGATAACCATGGATGGATGGCTGGCTTCTGAGCCACAGAGTGAAGTATTTTGCTGGAATATCTACTTTACCAAGCAATCAAATTGTTTATGCTTGTCCTTTACTGGCTGCACACCATAATGGTTTTAATATGATCTACACAAGGTGCTTCAAGTGTGTTAGGAGAAAAGATTATGATCTTGTACTGATTTAGTTTTTCAGAGTTATACAAGGTAGAATTTTACCCTATTGGTACTGAAACATTAGACAGTACAAACATAACATAAACGGTTTTAAAATAATTCATTATCCAAGATGTGTAAGATCTCAAAAATTTTGTGAAGTTCTTCAAGGATTGTATTGGACATAGTGATCTGATCTCTTCATTGAGGAAATTGACGGGTAGGAGATGATAACAGGAAATACTTGGGTTTTTGTAGTTTAAAAAAGTATTTCACATGAATCCTTTTCCTGATCGAACGTCTAAGATTTAGGATCTCCTCAGTCTAGGCAGATGGATCTAACAATTAATGGGATTTTGCAAATTCCTTAATTTACATTAGTGGAGGGTGTAAATGCACTATGGAATTGTATGTGTCTTTCAGTGCCAACATTTAAGACCACCTAGACTTTAATAGATGAAAAAAATTCTGGTTCGTATTTTATTTTTCCTTTAAACCTGGTGGAACTTCATCATGGCAAAGATCAGTGAATTAATACATACAGGACAATTGAAAATAAGAAACACATATTTTTTGTCTATTTTTAATGGTTTTTCCTTTGTGAACCCAGACTCCAGGCCAGCCTCCTGTCCAAGTTTTCCTTCATGCCTTATTGTCTATTCTGTTCAGCTATTTAAAAAATGTTGAATATCAACAATGGCTTTCAGTAGTGTATTGTCAACTTTTGTATGAAGCAATCTTGGTTGAATGAGAAGATCCCAGAGCTTATAGTTCTATCTACTGTGCTGCACTGGTTTTCTGCTTGAATGTGTGTGACTGATAACAGGACAAATTTCTACCTTCGTTATTACATTTCAGCTACATAATTCATTTGCCAAAATCTTTTAGGAAATATCTTTGTAGCATATTGCATGAGACATCAGGTAAGTGCTTGTAACATAAAAATAAGTAAAGATCCAGCAACTGCCTTGTCAAATTTGTTTGTTAATTGTAGATCTGCTTGTACTAGGTTGTTTTGCAGACTTTTACGATTTTGTGGGTAGCTGTGTGGCCTGAGACATCTCCAGCAGAACATCTTTGCTCACATAATGAAGTTCGTACTGGATTTGCATTGCTTTTGAAGTCTAAAAACAGTATTTGGAAATATCTGGGGAAAAATGTTGCAAGTGTGTGCACAGTTTATGGATTTTCAAATAACAGATGTTGCCAATATTATTGTCAATATGCAAAGTTGATTCTGTCTAGCATTTGTAGTATTAAAACCATCTTTTTTTAACCAGTTGTTAACTTTACAGTCTGATGTAATTTATTTTGCATACAGGATAATTATGGTTTAACTTACATAAACTCAGTCGCCAATGTATCTTTGCAAGCTAATTTTCTAGACACTGTTTTCAGGAAATCCAAGGATTCCCCAACATTATTCAGTTTATTCGTTCATTTCAATTAACAGGTGGCAAAACAGGTAGAACACGAGCAGCTGTTTTCCTTTCATTCTCCATCTCATTTGTTGACATGTCACTGTGAAAAGGTTTAATTTGAGAGATCGTTTTTCTAAATTATTTGATTGCTACAATGACATAAAGGGATAGTACTGTATAGTACTTGATCCTGATAGAAAAACAGAAGCAGAATATCCATTGCAGCCTAGATTAGTCAACCAGGATCTGGCCCATCATCTTGTATTAAAAATTAATTAATGCCTTCACCATTTATCACATTTAATATTCTGTATTTAAATACTTTCATTTTTTTCCAGAAAAAGATAAAGAAAAGTTCACAAAGGCAAAAAATATCAATAAGGATTCAAACAGTACTGATTCTGACTCATCTGAGAACCAGCAATCATGGAGCAAATTGATAGTACTTAGTATGAGAAAAGATCTTACATATGAG
>JAOXNG010000052.1:5655669-5667589 GCA_028566535.1 Scolopax minor | reverse complement strand
TTGCCCCACGGGGATAGTTTGTTAAGTAGCACTGAGGTTTTACACTGAAATAAATAGGAAGCATTGCAATTAGTTACTAATTGATGAAAAAGAGTCCGAGTTTAGCCTTTGGTACTGAATATAGTAAGGGCAAGTTCCATTCTGATGGAGATGGCTACTTCACAGCAGAACCAGAGCCAGTGGTCACTATTTCTACTTCTACAGCCCTGTTGCAGAAAATAAGAACGGCAAAATAACTGTGAAAACCTGTTGCTTGGTACATCACCGAACCAGAAAACTTACAGTGAATGATGAATCGCCAGGGTTGCCAAAGATTCTCCAGAAAGAAATCAGTGCACAGGCACAAAATGCAGCTTACAGAAGACATGCTTACTGAGGTATCTGCTGCTCCTCTGACCTAACTCCTGGATGTGCAGAAATCAGAGAAAAAGAGACTAACTTCACAAATTCTTCCTGGACAGAGTTTCCACAAGGAAAGAAAGAACAGACTGAGAAACTCTGGATGTATGTAACCTAAAGTTATCCCCTAACCCAGCAGGCAAACAGTGAACTTAAATGGATTTAACTGTCCTAAAGTATGTCCCTGCCTATCCAGGAGCTTTTTATCCCAAAGTAGTTTTCTCCCACATATAGAAAAGCTGAGCCAGGAATTCATTCAGGGTAAATCAGCACCATTTCACCAAAATCAATAAGAGTTGCATCAATTTTAGATGCACTGCATGTTTTCTGGTAGTTTTTTAAGCACTGTTTATGGCTATTATTGGAACTATTAATTCCCAAAGTTCTGTTAAAGAATTTTTAATAACAATTGAAATTCATTACAAAATTTTACTGTTTTGATGCATAATTTCCCTGGTGGAGGGGCTTAAAACTCTCTCTGTAATTACCATAACAACATAAGGGTCAAGCCATTAAAATAATCTCTGGCAATTCTGTGTGATTAATGTTATTTATGAAGAATGCTGCAGACACAGTGTTCTTTGCTGCACCTTCTGTTTTCTGTATGTCTCTCTATCCTTTCCCTTCCCCTATGGATAAATGGTCAATTCTTATATATGTACTAGAAGAATCTACATCTCCAAAATTAATAAATCCACCCTGAAGAAATATCATTTATATATGGCATACATAATTGTATCAAAGAAAACTGTGCAAAACTGAGAAAAATGGGGATATACCTTATTACAATTAACTTCTATTCTAGCATATTTTTCTTATTAGCAGTGCAGATAAAAGTCAGTACTCCTATTTTATTTTAAATGAGCCTGATAGAAGTATCTCATCCACTTAATTTTCATATAAAATTGCACTGTGGAGGCTGATCCTCCTGCCTTTGCTCGGGCAAAATACCTACTGCTGTCCCTGGAAACAATGTCTGTGTAAAGATTACAGGGTTAGGACCTGGTATTGATACTTTTGCCCTGGCTAAGCACTGTTACTGATTCTGTGTTGCATGCGGCATTCCCAAACCATCCTTTAAAGAGGGAAATATGCAAATTATGTACTGAACTTGGTCAGCCTTTGATAAGAACAAATATGTAGTGAATATTCATTTAGAAATGGCATGGTTCTCTGGCAATCATGACAAGGTAAGGGTATGTTAAGTTTGTGTGAATATATTTCCCGAGATGGTACTAGTGTTGACATATCAAATAACTTCTTGCATCCAAATTACCTATTTGAGTTTACAGAAGTTTTACATTCACAAAATACATAAGAGGACATACTAGCATTTTCTGCCAGTGTCCTACAGAGGCATGGGCAAAACCTTGGCTGATTGAAATGTGTGAAGCACCAGCAAGGACAATAGGACCATACTGTTTGACACAGCTCATAGGTAGGACCGGAGACAAACAATAATCACAATTCCTGATACTGATGAAATTAGATGAGTCTGAATTTGAAGAAGCATAAATATACTCCACTAACACTGGGCAGCTATCTGGCTGGTTATCTGTGTAGAAACAAATTCCAAACTTAGTTATGTTTGTGTAATCCTGATACAAATGTGCATCACGTACAACAAGTCCCTGCTTCCCTGAAATGTGCTTCTATCCCCAGAATTCACCCAAGTGAAATTCAAAGAGAAGAAGAAGGAAATAAAATGAAACATAATCAAATTGTGCAGTATTTTATTCTAAATTAAATATCTCATGTATTGAATTTGGAGATTTTGGCATATTCTGTATTTGATGCATAAATTTCAATGTTGGAGCAGTATAAAAAAATTAATGCAATAAAAAATTAAAACAAAATGCTGACCCTAAGAGTGCCAAAATTTGACAGAATTCATATTGAGTTCTGAACTTCCTGATTTGGAACTCCTATCAAATTATCACAATAAACACACAGTTTAACCCAAAAACCAATAGAAACACAAAAAACCTCCTGCTCATGAAGGAAAGATAAATAGCATTGCCACTCAACAAAATTAAGATTTTTAGAAAACTGAGGAAAAAAGGTTTAGTTTAATTACTCCTTTTAATTAGCTTACTAAATAGCTATTTAATTCATAAGATTACAGAAGAATAAGCAGAGGCTTTCACATATTTTGTCAAAATTCTTCAGATGCAGAAAAATATTTTTTCCTGCGATTGCAGTGATTTTTATTTATTTGCATTATTTCTAATGCAAATATTGGCCTAAAATCAAGTGCTAAGGAAGCTGACTGACTTGGCAATGGAGATAAAGTAGGAATGTAAAGGATTAGAGTGCTTAATGTACTGGAAAGAAGTTTATCAATACTGACAATTCTCACAGTGCTTAATTAAACATTTAAGACAAGTGCAGAAACAGACAGTAAAGACTTTGGGGCTTTTGAACAATAAAAGCAAACAAACTGTCTTGTTAGAACATGTCAATTATGGTGGAATAAAGAAACACCTATAATTTAGTTATTCTTTTCTTGGAGATAACTGGTGGCTTTAGGTAGCCAGCTAAAATGTACTGACTTTAAAATGACTGTAACTCACTCCTGAAGAAAATGGACTATAGCTTTTGTCTGTTTTTTTAATCAAATTTTACTGTTAAGCTTCATTTACAGTTTGATGACTATTAAGAAGGATTATGATTTTTTTTCCTTAAAGGTAATTTATTGATGGATTTTTTTAAATCAACACAGAGTAACACAAATAAAGTTCTGATCCTTCAGTAACATGGTCTTGTGTTTACCACACCAAAGCTGGGGTCTGTGCTAGGCACAGGACCAAGACCAGAGCTGGGAGACAAGTGCTGCTCCATGTGTCTCTGCAAGGTTAATTTGGGAAAAAGGCTCATAGCCCCAAATTGCCTGGGCTAAATCTTCCCAGGTAACAACAGTCTGAAGATTCTCTACTTGAAATTGTGCTGTTGATTCAGGATACCTAGAATCCTATCTAAAAGGCTTGACTTAAATCCTACTGTAGTTTTGAGTAATATTCTTAGTGAAAATCTGGATCCAACTCAAAGAGAAAACTAATTCCAGTTTCTAGATAGATTTAAGTGGTACCGAGATAAATGTAAGATAACTCAGCAGTAATCATGTAGTATCATTGGATTTACACTCATATCAGAATGCTGTTAATCTGGCTCTTGATACCCTGATATTAGAACCAAAGATCAATAAATATTTTAAAGAAAATTAATGCTCTGAGACCAGGAATTTTAAGTTCCCATGTGTCAGAGCAATAGGAATATACTACAGACTATGTGAGCAGAGAGAAAGTGAAGTTACTTTCTTGATGTAATTGCAGCAGCCAACGAAATAATAAAAACAGACATGACTGCTTATCAAAATACTGGTAACATCACACCTACTACAATAACATATTTCTCATCCAGTAATTTAGTTAAATTTAATGCTCAGAAGAAGAGCAGAGCAGGACCATGAGCTGTGTTAGCTAAAAACCAGAAAATGCAATAAATGATGTTCAGTTCAAGAGTAAAATTAATTAGGAAGTAGTAAGGACTACCACTATTGGTACTGCTTGCTACCTCCACAAATTGCCTGCAGTTCATGAGAGCTGTGTGTGAAATTCCACCAAAACACTTCTGGCATCTTAACTTTGTATCTATTAGTCTTTAACTACATAACACTCTGCAAGCATTACTGCTTAGTTAGTTACTGTTTGCTACTTGATCTTAGCACTTAAAAATCTTGTTTGTCAATTGCTGTTCAATTCATGTTTTCCCACAAAACTGGATGATGCTACTCCAGACATAACTGTTGTGATGCAATTGGTTTTGACTACATGAGAAACGTCCTAAAATAGAATATTTTCTCTCAAAAAGCAGCAACAAAAGAGATAATTTACCTACAAACAAGATTAAATTCTTCACCTAGGCAGAATGCACATTGGAACTTTCTTGATACTTCTGTCAAACTTTGCATCATGCCCCGTTTGTTCATCAGAAGTATGAAAGGTGGTAGTAAGGTGTAGTTTTATTTCCATAATAAAAAAAAAAAAAAAATCTAGTATGCATTTTGGCAACCTTGTGATAGTTGTGTTTACACCAATTCTTCCAGTTTAGAATTTAATATGACTTTGGCATGTTACAGTTGGACCTTGTAGGTCTGGTACTCAAAATTTAAAACTGCCTTGGTTATATAATGAATAGACAGATGTGAGCTTAATTTGTGTGTCTGTTTACCATTATCACACATGCAAATAGACAACTACCTTGTTGGCTATTCACACCTGCTAATACCCCATATGCACACACAGTGATGGTAATTTCATATGCAGATTATAAGCACGCTTACCTGTCTCGGAGACCAAAAAAATCCCACATAGCCATAATGTCATTTGGTATTTTTGCTAAAATGGTTTTACTTTACTTTATTATATGTAATCCTGTTCTTGGTCAGCCATTTACATTTTTAAGGTAATTTATCTGGTCTCCACTTACATGGACACATCTAGAATTTTTTTTAGAAAGAAGTTATTGCACAAAATATTGCACCAGTCTATTAGCTGGAGTAACATCACTAAACACATTCCTGCTACACTGAATTCATACCAAACAAGTTAAAATATGCTATGTGCAACCTTTTTTTAATTTTTATTTTTCATGTTATGGACTCCTATTCTTCATAGGAAATATGCAAGTGGATACATCTATTAATTTAACTAGTTTTAATCAGTCAGTTGAAGCAACTTGTATCATACTATCAATGTTAACATCAGTGAATTAAATTATCATTCTTCTATCCATTTTATAGAGTAAAGGGACTACTTAACTGTTTTCTAAAAAAAGTAGTAGGTTGTCTTTTCTTATGCTGTAAGTTGCAGTTGCAGTAAAGTCAATGTATAATGACATCATCAAACTTACATCAATAGATACCTTATCCTGAAGACTATGTACCTTATCATCTATAATTTTGATCAGGTTCCACTTCCCCAGAAATGCAGCAGAGAATAATTCCTAACAGAAAGTCTTCTCAAAATTGTCCTACTCCTATGCCTCAAACTTTAGTAATGATAATGCAAACTGACTTGTTTGCAGAACAATTTACTGGGAAAGACTGGTAAACGTATATAGTATTACCTTAACTCTAGGTGAAAAGAATGACAGAACAAAATATATTTTGCCATTAATAAGTTAAAGCCTCTGTTGTGTAGTGCCCAGACTGCAACTGCACTATAATACTAGTGGGAATTCTGATTCAGTCTCAGACAACTACCACGTAAACCAAATAAAAAGAGATTTTCCAGTTTCATCTTGTTCTAAGTTGCTCAGTGTTTGTGTCTGACAATGTGTGTGTGTGTACAGATATAGTTGTCCTACCTGTAACATTTTTATCAATCTGTAAACAGTAGAATTTTGGGAGCATGACAATCATAACATGAAGACCTAAACAGTATTGATCACACTAATAGTTGGTGCAATCAGAGTCTATATTTGATTAATGTTTTACAAGTATCTGTTTTCATCATCCTTTAGATATTACATGGCCTTGAGATATATAAGCTATAAACATCATGATTCTGAAGCATCTCATTGAGGAAACATGCATGACCTGGCCTGATGCTTTAAGCATAATAAATAAAAATCATAATTTAAAAAATCCTTCTCATTTTGCAAGCATGTAGCTGACAAAAACGACAAGTGTGTGATCAGTATAACCATTTCAGCTCTATTCTAGGCAATAAATCCAGGGTTGGGTTTTTCTTCAAGTCTAGAAATAAATAGTTCACATTGCTTCTTGTCTAATTAGCTCAATAGAAAATAGATCTGTGTAGAAATGTGTAGTGGTAGCAGGGCCAGAAGGTGATAAATGACAAGGAAAATTTGAATGCTACTTTATATTGTAGCAACAATTTTTCTGATATAAGTCTGAATGTGGAGATGTTGCTTTTTGTGTCTGCTGTTAACACTGGAAGGAGAAATACCTGATTAGCATTTTTTTCAGCTCAAAAGTCCTCTATTTCATCACAAATGTAATGGTATGAGCAGAAACAAGACCTATTTATCTGCACTTTCCTGGCAATTTAACTTGGAGGGCTCTTTATGTGTGGGAGCACTATGTACAATCCCCTTACCATACTCAGTTCATGGTGACTGAGTTATAATTGCAAGTTATTGAAGAAATAATGATGCAAAAGTCAGTACAAAGTAAGAGAAACAAGGATTTCCATTACACAAACCAGCAACACCTACCAGATAGTAGCTATGTTCCTTTGGAACCCTCCAGGGTCAGCCCTAAAGACCTAGAAATAAAGGGGTTTCTTTTGACCAGTTCATGTCCTCTGTGCTGTCTTATGCTTTTTTCGAGCAGGAAGTTAGAACAATGTCAGCAGACAGCAGAACTTGGCTTTGCTCTTTATCTTCAAACAAAGTTTTTGAAGTAAACTGTAACAACAAATTATCAATCCTGCATAAATCCAGGTGGTCTCACATCAGCCTTCAATCTGGAGTTGGCTCAAGCTCACATCTTTAGTTGATTAATCTACCATCATGGTGCAACATTTATCAATGGAAAATTATTAGTCTGGAAAGTTTGATTGATGTTTAATTCTGATTGTCCATTTTCATGCTATATAACAGCACAGACATCTTTTCTCTGTATAGCTCTCATTTTCCCAGACACTTAAAATTAAGGAAATCCAAAGGAATAATAACACTGTAAATTTAAATATGTTTTATGGCTCATGATTATTTTTGAATAGGAAAAATAGTAACAATTTTCCCTTACATGATAATGTTCTACCTGGTAGCTGTGCATCCTGTGGCAGCACATGAGAAGCACCTGAATGCTGCAGGAAGCGCATAGTGACTTTGCCTGAAATAGGGAATCACCCTCTTAACCAAGCAGCCCAGGAGCCATAGGACCTTTGCTAAAGAAGGACTTGAGATTACTGTTCCCGTTTATGCTAGTACATAAAGGTGAGGGTTTTCTGTTTCAGTACACATCCTAGCTGTGAGTCAAGACCATCTCTCTTAACTTTCTTGCATGAGCTTGCAAAAGATGTTTTTTGCAGAGTAACTCTTACACTTTAGAAAGTTGTTTGTTGGTTTTTTTTCTATAACTACTGTAACAGAATATTTTCCATGCCATTCTAGTCAGTCCCCAGCTCATTCAAAACATATTCTTTACATATTATTTAACCTAGTTACAATTATGTAGAGCTTTAGATGGGATTGATAACATTTTCTCCATTCTCTGGATTCTTTTGTCCTGGTGTTTCATTTGGACTGTTCCCAGTAGTTACAAAACATAGATCTGACTGTTCCCTTTCCATTAGCTCAGGTTTGCTTTGAGTCCTTTTCAGCTTGTAATATTTATGGGCATGAACTATTAGAGATATGCAAGAGGATCAAGCACTGGGCTAATCTGACCTAAACCAAGACATCCAATTCCACATATTTCCTGTATGTTTCAGAAAGTTTTCATGCATTACTATTATGCTCACTCTCTGAATCTCTCATCTGTAAATAGAGCTAATACTTTCTTACTGGAATGCTGGTAAGTAAAAAAATGCACTGACTGTTGTAACATATTCAAATACCATGATACGAAGGGCCATAAAGGTATCAAAAAGAACCTGCAGTTCATTTGATTTTTTTGGAATCTGGAGAATGGAAGCATTAGGTCCTTGCTTTTATTTAAAGACCGTAAATTGCAATGCTTTATGTGTTAGCTGCCATTCTTCATGCAGCTTAGCTTTACTGAATCTGTGATGAGTAGTGTCACTGTTGTTTAGGACAGTCTGTCTTTTCCATGCAACACTAGGGCACAACTACCTCCCATTAATTTTCCATTAGCTTTACTGGGAGCCATTAGTGTGCAAATAGGGAGATTACCCTGTACATGTTTGTAATAGGTCCAAAAAAGGGAATCTAGTGGAATCAAAAGGGCCTCTTAACCAAGGAGAATTGGGTTTTGATCAGACTCTATAGATGAGAAAAGTAAGGGGTGCACCAGCAGCATGATCCACCATGTCTCTCTAGATGCACATTGTGTGACTGGACCATGTATTTTAAAAATGGCCTTGAAATACCCATTTCACAAGTCCTTCTGTATCATTGCATAGTTCTTTCTCTGGTAGTGCTAACTGCACTTGGCCTCCCAGGGAAGAGGTGTTATCTACAGAGTCAGAGGAGTTTGACCACTAACACAGATAATAGGAACCGTGAGCATATACTCCGTTGTTGACAGCCCTAAAGCAGTCATTGTACCTCTAAGTAAGCAGTAATGGAGAATACTGATGGTGGTTGGTCATGAGTCTCTGCATTGTTCAGCAAGACTGGGAACTGAGCAATTCTTGGGAGATACCTTCAATATCAGGTAATTGATTTGAGCTATTATAAAAACAGAGGATGAATGCTAAATGTTAATTTAAGTGGTGTAGTTATTTGTACTTGTGTTCAGGTCAGAAATGCATTTGTGCCATCAAAACAGTCCATATAATAGCTGTTTTTTCAGTAAGTTCCATTTTTGTTATTTTATGCCTATTGTATATGTACATGCATACATTTGTTTTACAAGAGTTTGTGTAGCCCATATTGTTAGGAAAGCCCTATGTTAGGAAAGAAAAAGGTGCAGAAAAGATCTTCAGGTCTAGCGAGTTGCTCTTGTGACTGGACATGACTTCTTCATGGTGGACTGAGAGGGCTAAAGGAATTGAAACCTCTCCCTGTGGACACTGAGCTTGTATTGATGTCTTTTGGATTCAATCATGTCCCACCCCTACAACACTGACCTCCTCACAAACTGTTCACTTTAGTTTTCAAAGCTCTTTAGGTTCCCTACTTCTCTACAGCTTTTCTCCAAAATCTCATTACTCTGACACTTCAACAATTTTAAGTGAGATTTCCAGATTTTGAGAGTCAAGGTCAGCTTAGATTCACTTGTTTTCCTGGAGATATTCTTTATCCTCCACTTGTTTACAGCAACTAAAGGTACTATTGAAAGTAAAACATTGCTGTGAGATCTGGACTGAGAATTGCAACACCAGTACTGGGTTTTCCCTGGTTCTTCATCTCCTCACTGATGCAGATCTTTAGGTAGGTTTTACATTGTGAATTGCAGAAATCTCAATGACTCTTGCACTGCCTATTTGCATGGAGGGAAGTTTTTCCCACTAGCAGGTATGGGTAACTTCCCAGACAAATTAATTTCAAATAAAATGAAATCTTAATTAAGAACTTACAAAGCACATGGAAGTTTTGTCCCAGTAAAAAGTAAGACAGAGACTTGCATTAATCATAATCTTCTAACTACTCTAAAGTAGGAAGATTACTTCAAATACTATCAATAATCACTCCAATTTTTCAGTTAGGAGATCATTCTTAACAGAAGAAACTATTTCTTATTGTTTATTCCTATATATCACAAGGCTAAAGCAAGAGTGAAGGGGGGAATACAGACACTGAACAAAAATCTGTCATTCATATTTCATATTAAAATCACTTCTAGGCAGAAGACAAATGTGATTTAATTTTCTGAACACAGAAAGAAATTTTTATTGAACACTTACTTGTTTGAGGATGAAAGGGATAATTATAAGACACCTTATCACAGGAAAAAACATATATATATATATTATCACCCACTTGAATTAGTCATGTAGGCTTATTTCTAAATATATATTACAATAGGGAGAAAGAGAAAGAAAGAAAAATAAAGGCAAAGGAAAATGGAAAAGGATAAGGGAGAAAGAATGAAAGAAAGATAAATAGATGAATAGATACATAGATAAAAAGGAAGAGTGAAAAATATAAGGCAGGGAGGGAAATTTTTGTGATTTTATTTTATTTGTTAAAGAGATCTCTATAGTCCAGTTGAGTCAATATGAGAACAAGACTTGTTTATGATAAAGCTTTATGACTATTATATGTTCAATTATCAGTGAAAGATTTCAATTACAGTATATTGCCTGGCTAATAAATTATCATTGACTTGTTACACCTAATCATAAAAGTATGGCTAGGGAGAAATGATGGAGGTGTGCTTTTATGATTCCTAAGAAAACTTAAGTTAGTTTTATATTCAGGAGAAATTACAATGTTCAAAAATCATGTCCAAATGAAATAATTTGGAAGAGAACCCATATTTTAAAGTTATTACACAATTAGATAATTTCTAGTTTTAAAAGTAAGAGTATGATTTCTACAAAAATGAGATGTATGAGTTAAAGGGAGAGAACATGTCTGAAATAATCTGTCAGTCCTGAGTATAATGAAAGAACATCCATTTCAATTCAGAAGAACTGGAGTTAGCGTTTTGCTATAACCAAAAGTCAGCAGAATGTTATTCAGCATTTAGCTTTTCTTAAGTTTTTCAGTCTTGTTTTTTTTTCTCTGAAATAAAGAATGATTTATTATTTATTATTTGATGTGCAGTGGAAACATCAAACAACAAACTACATAATTCTCATGTTTTATTAGTTCCTTTATGGAATATAGTCCATCCTGTTTACTTGATTGACCTGGAGAATGCAATACTAGATACTCTTGGGATTATAAACTATATAAACTTAGTTAACTGATTATAATAAAAACAAAGGGAAATGGGGACACTGCCTGCCTGCCATTTCTTGGCCTTTTTCGTACAACAGAGTTTATATTCCCTCTGTGTTTTTTCACTTTCCTTATATAAAATGAACAGCTGTAATTGAAAAGCAAAAAGCTCCATGGTTTATAGAAATAGGTGTTGTTAAGAGCCTTAGCCATCTAATTTTCTTCCTATTGCAGGGCAGGCTTCCTATTGTCTGTCCTTTAGAGCTAATTTCTTTTCTGATCAAAAGGCCCACATAATTGAAAAGGTAGTAATAACTATTCATTTGGTTGAAACCTCCATTCTGCAGCCTGCAAAGCTTTATTTAGAAACTGCTATTTCTTTCTAAAAGGAAAACCTCATTTGTGTCCTCTATAATGTCAATTAAAGTAGAATATATTTTAATTATTTATCCTGGAGAGAAACCTTTCAGGATCTCAATTTGCTGTGCCAGTGATACAGGATGCAGTTTGAAACAATATGTGCCCTCAAAATTGTATGTTGGAGAGTAGGAATAAGGTGTGTTTTGGTTTTAATTTGCCACTAATTAATAGTTTATTTGCAGCTAATTAGCAAGTTGGAATTTTACAATTAATGTCCGATTTCTAATCTAACTCGTAAAAAGGAGCCTAGCTGTCATTACCAGTAAATAAGGTGGGTTACCGGGTCTGTAGAGAAAACATTGTAGGAAAGATTCACGAAGTTTTAAATGGGCAAAATAGAGATGATTTGGTTTGGGGTTTTTTTTTCTGGAGGAGCGCGGCGACGTCTCAGTTGTCACCAGCACCAGAAAGAGTCATTAAAGCACCGCAACAAGTAACCCGCCGAGGGGGGTGACACGACAGGCTGGTTCCCGGCCTGGGGAGACCCTTGCGGCAGCTGCTGCGGGCGGCCCGGGATGCGGGGAAAGGAATTTTCTTTTCGTGAGCCCCCGACGAACCC
>JAOXNG010000052.1:5635686-5646141 GCA_028566535.1 Scolopax minor | reverse complement strand
AGTGCCAGGACATTCTCTGGGAATGAAAGTGTGATGATCCCATTCCCTGAAACAGCTCTTCCACAACCCTGATGGGCAAGTGGTGCAAATCTGACCAAAGTGAGGGCTCCTGAGCAGGTGAGCTGCTACCAGCACTGCAATTGTGTTTGTTATCTTCAGAGTTGAATTGCAGGTGCATCATTTTAAATAGTTCTTCTCTCCATCTGAGTTCTCTGGAAGTGGGTTCTCTGCTATGAAGGGCGAGAAATACTGTTACTCCAAGGTTTGCAGTATTTGAGTTAGAAGTTATCCTCGTTTGCAGTAAGTCAGGGCCTAAGCATAGTTTGCGAGCAAGATCCTGCAAGTTCACAAGGAGATGCCTTTGTATAAACTACCCTGTTCTCTCTGAAAGCTCATCTTAGGGGTTTGGCTTGTGGATGCTATTCCTCAGCTATTCATTTTTAGATGCCCAGACAAAATCCTCCACACAGTTTTCAGCTTTCTGGGGCTGAACTTCATCCTGAAGTTCCTAAACTGTGGGCAGAGCTTGTGGAAAGGATTGTAAACAGGCAGACACCACTGGGTGGGGGAGAGACCCATTGCACACCAAAAGCCATGAACTAAGTGTGAGTACAGATCCAACCTCTTCTTCCCCGACCACGAGTGTATTTTGCATCAGAGAGCCAAAGGCATAGAAGGACACGTTGCCTGAAAGATAACTTTTTTTAAAAGAGCGACTGAGAAATTTACCTCGAGAACAAATGTTCATTTTAGAATTAATGGAAGTATGATGTCTCATTTGTACTAAACTTAATTTTTTTTGTCCATTTTATTCTGAACGTAGACATACACATCCTACATGCATTAAATCTAAATGCCTTCTGAGCACTGCCCACATGGGATTTCATGCTCCCGTTTGTGTGTGAGGGATCAGAATTGAGCCATTACATTCCCAGGGAGAGCAGGTGAAGTTTCAAACAGTTGTGTAGGAGACACTTTCCTCTCTGGAAGATGCATCTGCATAGGATCCTTCACTCCAGAAATCCACAGCAGTTTGTGACATTGGGCTGTAAGTGAAATGTTGAGTTGTTACATGTGCAAAATCATTAGCACAATTATTTGCACAGTTAAAAAACCCTACAGCCTTATTCTAAAACATCTAGAATTAGTGTGCATTAGTTATCCATAGAAAGACTGAACATCAGTTGTGGAGACGCTAATGCTGTTATCCTTTAAGTGTAATGACAATATTTAGGCTTTTGAGTTAACACTTTTTTGACTGAAAGGGTGGAAGATCACACTTGGTGCTACTGTTTGTCAAAAAAGAGCGTATTGTGTTACATTTTGATGGTTCCTTCTGATGCAACAGAGCTGCAGTGTAAGTTTATTTCATTTCTTTGGTAAGTGAAAATATTTTAAAATAAAGTTTTGAGACAGTCTGAAGTAAATTCCAATAATTAGCAGAGGAACCTGGGGATTTTTAAGAATATCTTTTAAGCCACACATTTTTGTGGTTTTTCCAATACTTTTTGCTATATGAAGAGATGAATATTAAATTCAGTAAAAGGCATATGATTAGCATAAACACACTATGAAAGCATTTATGAATCAGCACTTTCCCATATCATACACGAGACTAAGTACGTACACTCTTCAGGAACATCAGAAAGATAGTAACTTGTCTAACTATCTCCCAATGTTAAATAGTAATGAATACAGCAGAAGAGATGAAATTAGGTGTTGTTCAGGACTGAAACATTGCTGCTATTCCCAATGTCTGCAAAAGTGAGGAGATTGATATGACTTCATTTCTACCTATATATACATTTATCCTAGATTTATCATAGTCAAATCCCATTAATTTCCATGGTGCAGATTCATATTATTTCTGTGGTAATCCTGCAGTGAGAAAACACAGATATCTTAAAGAGAAAGGGATAAAATTTGACTCCATTTCTTTTAAGGAAGGAATGGAAGGCTGTTATTGCAGATATGTTTGCATGGGGTAATTTCAGTTGTTAGTGCAGATCAAGTTTTCCAGAATAGTTTCCCCCTATGCTTCTCTATCATGCCTTTTTACTGATGCTGCTGTATGCAAATAATAATTGCATTACAGTGACTTATTTCACAACAGAATGTCCTCAGGATGAGGAATTAATTATTCTTCGACGTGAACACCATTCACAGCCAACTTCTTTGTGTTGCTAGTCAAGTAAACAGGGTTTCGGATTTGCATTCTCTAAAGACATCCTCAGAAGCTCTCTATCCATTTTATAACTCATATTTCCAGTTTCAAAAATGAGATGTGTTCCTACTTAGGGGGTTGCAATGCATGTGAGAGAGTGTGTGTGTGTAAGCACAAGAGAATGGGCAGAGTGTCACACTGAATCCATAAAAAGATGTTTTTACACCTCTTCTCTGATAAAAAAAAAATATAAATAAGTAAGTACCACTTACATGTTACTTAAATCAGTGCTCTGCTTAGGATGCTCGTCTTCATTGTTGTTGCTAAGTTCAATTATACCATATTTATGACAAGTTATTTTCATTCAGTAATACATAAAATTAAACTAAATCAATCTGAGCATGATTTGGCCTGTTTAAAAATGCTTGTGCTAGTGTCACTGATGTCTCCAATTCATGTCCACATGATGAAGGAGTTATGGGGGTTTAACAGGTTACTGCCCCAGAGCTGTTTGCTCGGTTGGTCTTCTGGAAATCACAGCACCTTTTTCTGCTTTGTCCATCACAGTTCCTATGCTGGTGGATTGGTGCAAACTCACCTTGGCTGATGGGGAGAAGCATGAAACATAAAATCCTGCATAAGCTGTGCTGCTTCCAAAGTCAGCCAGGTTCTGGGAGCCCCAAATTGCTGTGTATGTTCCACGTGCACAGCAGTCTGGAGCTTGAAAGAATCAGGCATAACTGGGGAAGTGCCTAGGCACAGGAGGGAAATTAAGCAACGTTAAAAACTCGTGAGCCTCTGTCATTTATCTCTTCTAGGGCTTCTGATTGAGACTTCTGTGGCCTTGGTGAGCTTTTTTCTTTGTCTCCTTGAAGAATATTATCCACCTTTTCTATACAGGTCATAGGAAATAGTACAGCAGTGATTGCACCAAGCCTTCAGGATTTCCCCTTTGTACTAGACTCGGCTTATTCATTTCATGCATCATCATTCACAGCTTGCTGTGCTGATTTCAAAAATTCTATACATCTACTTAACACAAAGGGGAGAGACAGAACATAGTGCTGGATGTGCCTTAGGTGTATGTAATGACTGTTCTTGAATGCCATTTGCAAGGGAAGAAATCTTGAAAGTCAATGGGAACTTTGCCCATTCAGAGTTCAGGATAAGGCACTTGGCATTGATTTCATTTTCATTGTACTGTGTTGCCTAGTGAAAAAAGCTTCTCTTCCACAAAGTTAAGAAAAGATATTTTAATCCAAATAATTCTTTTCTCTTTTTTTCCTTCCTTTTTTTGTCTTTTTTTCTTTTTTTTTTTTTCCTCTGAGGTTGACAGAGCAGTTTTCATATTACATCCTGTAAACAGAAAATGTCGTAGTAGGAACTCCTTTTAAAAGGTAAATTCTACTTTCATTATTGAGCAAAAAGTTCCTTTCTTTTGACCTTTACTCTGTTAAACAGGTGAACATTTGTAAAACAGGTGTGAATTTTTTATGAGAATAGCAGAGCTGGGATAGTAACTGAATTAATTGTCATGTCCCTAAAGTAAAAGGAAGTAAAGGAGCTGAATATACAAACTGCCAAATGTATGCATCAAAGTAATCCTGTGTAGTTTTCCAGGCATTCGGGAGGTCTGCAGGAGGTGCTGCAGTAAGGATTAGCCCTGTCTGTGCTGGGTCAAGGTATGTATGTCCTAAGAAGAGTTGAAGTTTTCCTGACTTGGTTGATTTTATCCAGAGTGTGCAATGTTGTAATAAAAGTTTTTTTTAAACTGTTCTCAAATTAAGGAGGCTAACTTCTTGAAAGTATTTTGCTTCCTTTTCCAATGATTTTTCTGCTCTTCCCTCAATAGCGTTCAGTCTGCACTTGTGTCAAAGAGGAATAATTCTAGACAAGAACAAGTTGTTTTGATTTGAAAGTCCTGTGTAAGCAGGTACTAATAATTTTGGATTAAATATTAAAGGAAATAAGGAACCTTTTGTTGTTTTTATTTAGACAGCAGTATTACAAAAAGATTTGTTAAGTATATAGACTGTGGCAGCATTGAAAGGTTTACTGCTGGAGATTCTGGAGTGGGAAACCCGGTTGTTTTGGCCTCTAGCAGAGGACTGTGCGCTGGAGTTACTTTGTTATTCAATGACAGCCAATTAACCATAGGAGGAGACTTGTGAGATACAGCAGAGCATGCCAAAATCTGTCAGATCGTTTGAATTTCCTGTTCCATTAAACTTCTGCAATCGTTTTCTCTTAAATTATTCAAGAGACAACTAGAATTTAGGCCAAGTCTAAGCAGATTTCAATAGCACTGAACAAGCATTACATGAGATTTTGCAGTCCTATGTCTGATTCCTGTGCTCTGATTCTGCTTGGCTCCGTTTCCCTCCTTGATCCTGCCAAGATTCAGAACCTGGATAAGAACATGGCCTCCACATCTAAGGGACCATGAGGTCCTAACTCTCTTTTGGAGAAATGCATTTTCACTGGGCTGCTAGAATGTCTGTTCAGGATGCTGCTCTGGTACGCACAGTCTTGAGAAAGTTCGTTTCTCCTTACACTGAGGTTTCATCATGGGAAAATCCCTCCTTCCCTAACAGAACTAGTGATCTCTAGTTTTCATCCAATTGTATTTCCAAAGAGCTTCACACCAGAAACTTGCTTGTAGACCTTAGATAGTGTCTAACAAGGTATGAAGATATTGCTGGCAGCATGATATTGCAAGAATTAGGTGTTAAGCACCTCTGTACTTGGCTCAGTACAGGACTTCAAGAGGAGAAAGAGGGACTAATGGAAAAGACTGTCCCGGAGTGGTGTTGGGAAGGCATTGGCAGACATTTGGTCCTTGATCTGCTTCATCTTCAGTGCAAAATAGGTATACAAGTAGCTAATGTCTGTTTGTCTGTATCACTCTTACAGGCAAGCCAGTCTGGGTTGAGAGCGTTGTGAAGTGAAGCCAGATCTGTGTCTGTATGGACGCCAGGAGAAGGAGGACAACTTGATGCTGAAGTCAGGGCATATTAACTTTTTCAAAGTGTTTTTTGTTTCTAGCACTAGTGCTTTGTGTTTATAGCACAATCTGCTTTGATTTGTGACAAGGAAGTAGGTGAATGTGGTCTGTGAATGAGAAGCAGTCTGTAGGGTGATGTCCTTGTTGAGTTTCAAAACTGCGATGACTGAGATTGTTACCAACTCATAAAAGAATTTCCTGAGCAACTCCTAGTAAGAACCACAGCTGGCTGTAGGCATTCAGAGTTCTGCCTTGGTTTGTCCATAGAAGCACTGGGGAGAGAAGAAGCAAGTGGAACAGATGTGAACAGACCTTCATCACCTGGGAGATAAGAAAGTCATGGTTATAAGCACAGGACTAAGCAGCTCCGGTGGGAGGAACAAGGTTGAGTTTACTTTGCCTACTTCGTGATAAACAAGAATGCTTCCAAAGGGGGAGCAGGTGACTTTAATAAATTGCATTACAAATTTTGTTGCAAAAATAACCCTTGGGCATTTTTATTTTAACATAATTTTGACTGCAAGCTTTTCAGAGGAAGACTTGATTTCCCCAACTTCTAAAGCATTAGGTGTGATTTTGACAATCCCACTCATTCATATATCTAAGCAGGTTTAATCGCCATTTGTGCCTGTCTTAATTCCAGCTCCAAAGACTGGCAGCCCAAAGGGAAGTGTGGGAAAGCAAATAGTAACCCACAGCATGGGAGGCAAGTGAAAGCTGTGGCTCTGTGAAATGCATTGTTCCAGCTAAACTGAAACCCTTTCCTTTTCTTTGAAGCCTTATAAGGTACCGTTCATGATCTGCAGTGGTGCATGTGGAAGGGAGGACTAGAGACAGAGTACCAATGTAAAAATAGGCTTTTATGATTTAATCACAAATAACATTCTCTTGCTGAGGACATGAGAAATACGCATATAGAAAATGGCATTGTGACAAACAGTGCCAAGACTTTCTTTTCTGAGTGCATTTAGTGAAGGCTGGGCAGGGAGGTTAGATGTAAAAAAGGAGAATGATGCAACTAATGGAGATGGAAGGGAAGGCCCAAAGGTAATGGGATGAAAGGAGTTTATCACCTTGAAACATGTGTGTTTCACTTCTGAGGACTATTTAAAACTGTGAAGAAAACAATTCAATGTTTTGTATTTAAAATACATCTGTATTTTCTATGACTCATAGTTACCTTTTCAATATGCACAGTGTGACTAGAATGTAGCTTATCCTTACCTTGAAGTGTGAACACAACAGAAAAATCAGTTGTAGCTAATGAATAAACAGGAACAATAGCCATCTACTGGCATTTGTCCCTAAAATCTCTGTGTGAAGGGGAGGACAGGGGAGCTTTGGGAGGGAGCTAGCCCAGATCTGCTGAATTTCGATGAGTATTTCTCTAGTTTGTCTTCCATTCTGGTTGGCTGCATTATTATTTCATCACGCAAATTGTGGTAGGTGCTGCTTGCCCTACAGTATGAATAACAAGCTGTTGGTCTCAGTAGAGTTCTCTTATGCAGTAGGCGAGAATAATTCCCTCCTCTGCAGGAACTGCTGGATAAAAATTTAATAGTCTTGGCTCTGTCCCAGGGGGTTAGGGTAAAGGATCATAATGGTCCTTTCTGAACTTAAAATATATAAGTATATAACAATATCTAAGTGCATACCAGGATTGTATCCTGGCTGCAATACAGTCAACGGATTCCCCCTGCAGGGTCTTCTTTTGACACTTTTCAGTCTAAAAGCTGAAGTTTAAAAGACACAGCATGGAGCAGCACGACCACACAGATGATGTGAGAGAAAAGGCAAACTACTAAAAGGAGGTCCTGTAGTTACTTGGTTGTGCATATGGCATACATATGTGAACATATACCCTTTGGCACAGGAAGCATCAGTAGATTATGCATGTACATTCCTTTCTATTCCCGCAATAAATTTAATAAATTATAGGACATAAAAACTGCTTAAATAACTGTTGGATCAAGTAATACAGAAACCAAACACACACTGTCAGGTCCCTATGTTATCCCACAAATGGTGCTGACATATTCACACTTTTTCATTTGATAGATGATACCGTTCATATTAATTGTTAAACTTAACCTGAAGAGGGGCATTGGTAAAAGTTCTCTGGTAAAATTTGACTGATCACAAACTGAAAATAGCAGTTTTTTCACCTGAAACATCCATCTGAGCACATTCTCATTCCCTGCGTCCAGTGAAGTGCATCATCTTCAGATCGGCATATTTGTCAATAGGAACAGCTGTTAAATATTTGACAGAATTTCTATGTCAGTGGCCTTAAGTACCCTCAACGTTTACATGCTCCTGAGGTAAAAGGGAAAGGGAATATAACATTTAGCTAGTGCTAATAAATCTGATGCCTGAAGAACTCATTAGGATTGCATTTTTGAGGTGTCTTTAGAGCCTAGGCCTAGGCTAGGGAACTGTTTTTATCATGAAAAATTAGATCATGTAGAAATTGCCATGTGTATCAGAGATCCTTGGGATCTGTGTATTTATGTCCTTATTGGCAAGTAGAGAAGATGACTAATTTCTCAGTAATGATTTGTCATTTGCTCTTAAGGAATCTCTCAGATGTCATGGCTGTGATAGAGATGCTGTGTAGATGTACAGGAAGAGTGTATGCTTTCAATTAAAGAAAACTAAATCAGGTAAAGGGAAAGAGATCAGCATGTTGATGCAGACTTCCCATGTCTCTATACCTGGGATGTAGCATGCGTGTCCGCACCACATTGTCAGCAACACAGAGCAGTTGGAGAAGTTTGAGATCACAACTGAAAATATCAGTTTGGGGCAAAAGGTCTGGAAGACATTCTCAGGAGAGATATACATGTCAGGCAGATATACATGGGACTATGTGATGACTGGTGAAGGGACTAAGAACACCAGAACACCACTATATAACACCAGAAGGATGCAAAAAGAAAAACTAGTTCTGCTGGGTGACACAACCAGGGTTAGATTTAAGGAGGATTTTATCAAAGGAGTGCCAGGAGAATAAAAGTCTCTGTACTACAAGGTTGTCTGTAGCAGAATGTTTCAGATGTTAAAGCAGGACTGGATAAAAGCATCTGTGCACTGAGAAGAAAAATCTTGTGTTGGAAAAAGAGGAGATGAGCATTTCATGTCTGTCACTACCTGCAGTTAATGTAGACTGGTCAGTTTGTCTTGTGTTTCCAGTAAGTTTCTCTGTATTGTTCTCTTGTGTGACCCTTGGGCTTTTTCTGAGCCGGACCACTCAGTCATTTGTGAAAGACTTTTTTGCTCTGATTGAAACATACATGGTCAGGTGTGTTCCTGAGTGTCATGGAAGCCTGGGAGTGCTATACTGGGACAGAACTTGTGGTTTGATAATAATTCCTAATTTTGGGGTTGGTTTTTTTGTTGGATCTCAAAGCACTTTGCAAAGAAAATCAGTGCAACTCAGTTACCTTAGGAATATGGTCCAGGGACAACCAGTAATACAGTGGCAGAGCCAGTAGTCATGCCTTGTTTTAGCTTGATTCTCTGTCCACTGTTTGGAAGAGAACTGGGCTCTTTCAGAACTGGGCTTATTTCAGAACTGGGCTTATTATTGTCCTGTTGCAGCATTTTCTTCTGTTGATGATGGCTCCAGAAGAGCTCCAGCAGCCCTGAGAGGGAATTGCTCCCAATTTTCTCCTTACACCTCTGCTAAAGGTTACTGACTTTGGGGAGGGAAGTGTATACCTCAGCTCTTCAATCACTGTACATGAGCTTAAAGTGATCATGTTTTTGGATACACTGGACTATTTGTGATAGAGGGCTGGTAAACTTGTTGGGTCATATGGACTTTGTCACCCTGGTGAAAGCAGAGTAGAGGATCATGTAGTTGTTTCCCATTTTTTCACCAGTGTGGGCTGCCAGAACTGTTCTAGGGACAGCCAGACAAGTAGTGTATGAGGGTGGCTCAGCCACTCAGTGCTCTCTGGGCGTTCTTGGAGGCTATGTGTGATGGCTTGGTTGATCTGAAGGATTTGTATGCCCTCCCTGGCCTTACGTGTGTTTGTAATTTGTGGGAGGTGATTAGTGCTACAAGCTAGGTGGAACTACAGAGACCATCCAATACAAATTCACTCAAGTATTTTTAATTTAAAGATACACTTTCTCTTCCCAATAGAAAAGCACACTTAAATGTTGGGCTTAATTGCACTAAAAATATAATCTCTTGAAGAGCGTATTATGTCTTTCATTAAACACAAAAGGCATTTTATGTGTTTTGCAGTAAAGTACACAGACAAATCCTAAAGACCAGGAAAGATACCAGGAATTAAAGTCTATCAGTGTTACCTTGCAAAATTTCTAAATTATGGGGTTTTGATGTAAGTTTCTTTTGTTTCAAATCAATTCTGTAGTGAGGTAACTTGTGGCTGAGTTTGCTGCTGGTTTGATGCATCCATTGAATCTACTAGCAGCTGCAAAATTCCATGAGCCTGGCCTTTTCATGATTCAGTGGCCATGTAATTGGCCATGGGATTTATTCAGCCTTTTCAGTCTATGTGACCCTTCCGTACAGCATCCTCCCAAAACATCCCGGTTAAATTCTGTGGCCTTATGTTATGCATTCTGAACAAACAGCTCACAATTTAGAATCCATTTTCCTTGCATATACAATCAGGTAAAATATCACAATAATGGCTGCCTTCTTGTTTGCATCATCATTAACATTTAGAGTGTAAAAACCTGACTTTGAAACATAGTGAACCGGGCCTTTGTGAGCAAAGGGCACTGGATTTGTTGTCTGTGTCTGCTTTGGGTACTGCCTGCAGTCAACTGACATCAGACATTTCTGTGAGCCAGTTACTAAATAGACCGTCAGGAAAGGGCACAAACACATGCAGAAGGATAAATAGTCAAGCACATACTGAGCCCCCATCCTGCAAAAGTCTTAAAATATTGTGACTTAATCGTTTAGCAACACTATTTGAGCAGTTTCAAACATAACTACTCAGGGGGAGCCGTCTCTCTTTGCCCTCTGGGTGGGAGCTCTGGGTGTGGGAGGAATGCAGGATTGGGTGCTTATCTCTCTATCTTGTCTCTGCTATGTTTTGAGTTGGAAACTTGAATGGTGATGTGCCTGGGGTGGCTGGGGGAGGTCAGTTACTGCACTGATAGGCACTGGTTGGAATGGAGGTGGAATATATATGGAGAACATAGTTTTTGGATTGTGGTCCAGATTCTTTATTCTAAAACCATCTAGTACATTAACCAGGTCTGGTATTTTACTATCTTCTATAAAATATGTTTATAAAAATAT
>JAOXNG010000052.1:5610203-5634342 GCA_028566535.1 Scolopax minor | reverse complement strand
GGTGCTAGCTAGTTTCAAAAGGTTTCATAAATCAGTTTCCACTTTTAAAATGAAATCTATTTTATTTTTATATACTCTGAGTGACCTTTAATATAAATAATCCCTGTTGTCAACCAAGACCAAGATTAGGATATACCTAGTATAATCACCATGTTATTCTACTACAAGAAAAGCATAGTTATTGCCAGCAATGAAAATACCTGCACCTTGGTTGTTAAAATGAAATACTTAATGTCCCCACTCTTTCAACTTCACAGTTAATCCTCCCTAAAACTATTTATAATCTTTTACTACTACAACACTCCCTATTCAGTGTCTATAATAAACCAAACATTCTTCAAGACTCTGCAGGTGTTGAAAAAACATTTAAACATGATGGGGAAAGGTGTAATATTTTTTTGATGGGTATAATTTAAATTAACCCAGAAAACACAGAACCTCATAACTTTGGTTTTATTTTTCTTTATTTTGGGGGGGAGGGGAATATTTCAGATCACTTACTGCAAAAGAACCACAGAACAGCCGCAGTTGGAAGATATCTCTTGAGATGGCACAGCTCAACCACAGTCAGCTACAGCAGGTTGTTCACGACTGTTGATTCAGGTTGGTCATCTCCACAAGCATGAAGATTCCACAATCTGAGTGTTTCTAAGAGCATTGGGTGGTGGTATTTGTGGCTTTTACAAGTTTACTTAGGTAGTTTTAAGTGGTTGGGTTATTGTAATTCAGTATAGAATGACTGGTAGTATAATCTTAATGAATACAGGGTCCTTTACAAGGAAGAAGTCCAAATTAAATCCAATTAAAATTTCCATTGAAAGAAATCCTAAAAATCCCTCTGAACAGTTAGCACAAAATGGACTAAGCTTACATAGTAAATTTGTAAAGGAGCGGATTATATTTTCAAAATACAACATTTCAGCATGTGAAGATTTACTAGTCTCCAGATTGGACAGTAATTAAATGAAAATTATCAAACTAAAACACTCCCTAAAGAAAGCCCACAGTTAAGTGGAATTGTTGGCACCACCCTGTGAAGAAATACATATACCCATAATCTATTCAGAAAGTTCTCATGTCTTTCTCTTACTTTTAAAAAAAAGAGATGGTTCTAAAATCATAACCAAATGCATATTAACATGGTTTTACATGAAACAAGTTGATTTTATTAGGTTGAGATAGATCTACATCACGAAAGGACATACTTTTCTCTACCCAGGGAGCAACTGAGCATGCTGGGGGAGGGAAGGCACAACAGAAAGGACTGGGAGAGTTAGAGAAAGGACTGGGAAAGTTTCAGAAATGAGGCTACACCAAGGACTAAACACCCATCGGGGCCTAGTAAAAGAAAAAAAAATGAAATTAAAATGCTTCTGAAGAGCCAGAGAAAGCTTTGGTGAGCCAGAGAGCAGAGTAACTGAAGCAAAGCAAGGACCTAGGCCCGACCTAAGTGCTTGGAGTCCTAATTAACAAGCTAGTAATTCATGCCTTATATTATGTAAAACTTGGCTTTTGAGACAGCTAGAACTTCCGGGGACTCATTATAAGGAAAGTTCTAGAAAGATCTCAACAGTCTGGCCAACTTGTATGCTAAGTAAAACTGCAACTCTAGAGCTTCACAGAAACATAGAATCTGAAAGGTATGGGAAACTACTTTGTTGCTAGACAACTGAAAAAACTCCACAAAATCACAAACAAAAAACCAAAAGAAAACCTTTGTCAAAGATCTTTCACTTTGCATTGCAGCACCCCATTCCACCCAGGAATGCCCTCAAATCACTGTGCAGACTTCAGTGAGTTCAGCAGCAAGTACCCATACTCCCTGGTGCCCAGGATCGTAGCAGTCTTTTACAACATCCCTGGATAATGATAAGAGATTCTGAGAGATTAGAAATATGTAGTTTTGCATAGGCTTACATATGATAAAGCCAGAAAGTTCCAACTGAATGCATAAAGAGAGGATGTGTTCATGCACAGAAGATAATCCAGTTTAAGATTATGCCTTTAACTGAAGTAGTACAGCTTTTGATAAACTGTATTTTATGAGTCTTCTTTAATAGATTAGAAAATATATTGTGGGGTTTTTTTTCACCAAAGACATCACTTAACATTTTTTTCTCCTTCTACAGGTGTTATGTATCTTAATATTTATTTTTTTTCACCCTTGAGAGCTAAGCAACTCTCAATCTCAGGGATTAAGACATCCCTGAACTGATTTGTGTAATTTAAAAGTTCATCTTCAAAAATCTTTACCTTGAGCCACAGGGCTGAATTAGAACAGTTACTTGTTAGCTTCCACACTCAGCACCTAGAGCATCTTTTCTCATTATTCCCAAGCTGAATCCTCCAGCTTTCTGGGTATATGGTGGGTGCCAAATATTTTCACAAAGGCCTTCTATTATCTTGCACCAAAGATAAACCCCATTTTCTCTTAAACCTTCTTTGGTAAATTATCTTCTTCCTTCTGAGAAAAAGAAACTTGCTTTCCAAGCCCACTGGGGCAGGTATAAGAGTAATGAAATTAAAATGCTATAAGTTTTTTTGACATATCAGAAAAGGCCCAATGGTGAGATTGGGACCTACATTTATGTTGGAGAATACAAGCTGTGGCTAATGTATCAGACATCAGCCACTGATGCACAATGTAGTCTTAAGCATTAGAGAAGGTGTTAGGAAGGATGTTATAAAATAAATAAAACCCCCGTTTGTCTTAGAAAAAGCACTAAAGCCAGGGGGTTTGTTTGTTTGGGTTTGTTTGTTTGTTTTTCTTCTTTACATCCTCTAAATAATGACACTTTCTATGGAAAGTGAATTTTAAGTATTGTAATGACAAATATAAAAGTGTTATTATGCTGTGACAGTTTAAGTGATGAATTATTGCAATTAACTTGACATTGACTATATGTGATGACTCTGTGATGCCAAGCAACAGATCAAGATCAAATTTATAACCCTTGCTGATACCTAACAAGCTTCAGCCTCAGTGCAGTGAGGGGTGTACATGCATCATCGGGGTGTTCCCTCGTCAACAACTTGGCGACAGGCTGAACAGTTCAGCTGCCTTTCCTGGTCCCCTGCCTGAGATTACCTATCGCCTAAAGCTGAACTGCAGCAGAGATGTACTCCTGAACTGCTGCAATACACAACTTGTTTTATCAGCATAAACCACTGTTAGTCCTGCTTTATTGTTCACAGCCCAGAATATTTATATGGCATTTAAAATGAGCATCTCTGTAGCTTGCACTGCTGAATCCAGTGGGAATCGTTTACCAGAGCCCTCAGGGATTTACAACACCTTTTTCAGTCCTTAAATGAACGGCACATTTAATTTTTTAGAGCTGGTAGCAGCACAGAGCATGTGAATATTATTGCCTTGTGCTGAAATTTTCGAGAAGAGTTGGGTGCAGATCTGATTTATTCAGTACCTGACTTTGAACTGATCAGCACAGTGCAGCCCAGACAGTTCTCTTCTGGTTGCCTCAAATACATGAGAACAGGAAATTGTCATTTTGCGTGCCACTGGACACAGCCTTGGTGCTGTTAAACTCTATAGAGCTTGTATAGTGCTTTTCAATGAATACTGTGGGGTGCAGTTAGTTTTGTAATTCCAGTTTTAAAGGCTAGGAAACTCGGGCCAGAGGAGTCCAAGGTGCTTCTGTAAATTCTCATGGGCAGTGAAGACCAGCAGGATTGGTGCCTTGTCCCCCCCCATCCAGGTCACTAGTGCAGCCCCCCTGGGCAGTCACAGCAGAGAGCTTCCCTGGCTTGTGGCTTCTGTGCTTGGTGCTAGTGAGGGCCACAGAGCAAGGCGCTAATGTCTCACCTGAATATGTAGAGCAGACTTAGTCACAATCTGGATTTAAATGTTTCAGCCTGGAAGGATTTATGGGCAGGATCTGAGTGAATGGAGGCCAGCTACATGTTGATGGCTGCTTAAGTGAAGGGATTGACAAGAGGATCCATAGCTGCAGGCAGTGGACCAGTTTACCACTCCCAGCTGTCCACCCCACCCACATTACCCAGGCAGCTCAGCAGCTCATGAAGGGTTGCTGAGCTGCTGTACTCTGTTGAGTGGCATTTCAGAAGGAAACGGATGGATTTTAGTTTGCCTTAAATTGTGTGATGCTTGAGCTCAGCAGCTCATGGCTGTGCTGCCTGGGCTGTGGTGCGCTGGTGTAACCTTAGCTGCCCCACACTTTGCCATTCCCATTTCCCCGCTGGTGGGCTCAGCAGAGTGAGTTTTGCACTAGCAAACAGGCAGTGCTGTTCCAGGGACTACCACTAAGCAAGCACATAATTAATGCTGTTCTAGCAACCTTGCTTGCCACACAGAAATGTGTTTTGGAAAACTCAAGAGGTACTGAGAATTATTTTACATTAATTTCACATTTATAAACAATCTTGGTTGAATAATTCCAGCAGGAGTCAAGGCTTCCTCCAAGCCCACGGACTGGAGACCAGACTATCCACTGTTCTCCCCTGCTGGCTCGGCATATGGGACATTGCCAACCCCAGGCTAAGTGTCAAACCTGTCTCCTCTAAGTGTGATAAATCCATTATTGAGCCCTAAAACAATCTTCTTAGGTACTTGGCGTTCTTGTTGGCTGTGATGTTCAGAAGACAGGGGAGGGTGGGTAACCTGATCTGTGAAGTCCCCATGAAAGGTGCTGGCCAGGGAGGAGGTAGAGGCCCATCCCAGTCTGGCTGCTGGGAGGGGACTTGCATTCCTCCGCTCTCTTCCACCCAGGGGTGGAGCACAGTCAGAAACGGCATGTTTGCTTTCATCTGTGCTGATGATAAGCAGACAATATCTAGGTAACCCTGAAACAACTTTCCACTGGCCCTTTTCCTCTGGAAAAAAAGGGCATTCATATTAATCCTCTACCCAGGATTAATAAAGATATGACTGGGTATATAGTAAAAAAGATGCTGAGGTTTGGATCAGGGCTGATGAACTTTGTCCCAAGCTACATCAGAAGAGGCCTCTTATGACAGTCCAGGTTTTTCCCAAGTGCTGCTCAGTGATGGCTCTCCACACTGGCCTGATCGCTTCCTTGCAGAGGGAACAGTGTCTTAACAAAGTGATTCCTCCCCTTGTACTGTAATTTAAAACTGAAATTTCACAGAGGCACAAGATGAACAGAGCAAGCCTCTCATTGCCTAAAGTGGCCAAGGCTTGAGAATGATACAGGCAGTACAAGATTTCTAAGAATGATGTGGAGAAGGATTATAGAATTGTCTAGATACAAAGGCCCCTAACTCTGGTTACAGGGCTGCACTTTACTACATAGGTGAGCAAAGTATTCAGTGTGATGCATATAAAATTAAAGAGAGAAAATAGTTTCTTTTTAAGAATTAGGGAAAATTTTAACCTGGAAAAATGTGGGATTGAATTTTTGGTCAGTGTGGTTGTCCAGACTGATATACAGCAGTATATGTAGTCTTTTTCCTTTTACCATTTCTAGAGGATCAGTCCTGACATCTACTATGTGAGTGTGCAAGGGACTTTTGTTTTTTGCTTTGGGGATGGTGTTTTTTTTTGTTGTTTTGTTTTGTGTTTTTCGTTTACACCTTAGTTTTCGGCATTCTGTAGCAATGCTAACCTTTATAAAGTGTTTATTGTTTGAAAGTGCCGTGTAGGTGATAGGCATTACTTTAGCAGAGATAGAAGTCGTTGAGCACCATCAAGAGCTGCAGATCTAGCCCATTGCTTTTAGCAGGTATTTTACCTCCGTGCAGGTTTACTTTCAGTCAAAACTTAATAACATTGCTGCTTTTAGGTCCTAATTAGAGTTTTGAATTAACCCTTCATTAAGGTGATGAGAGGTGATAGAGACACATTTCACTGTAATGAATATAAACTAGGGGTATATTCTGCACCTCCCATTGTTCTGAATGTTTGGCTGAATGTTTGGCTGGAGACAGCCTTCTCCAGGGACTTGGAAAATAACTCTTTTGAGAGGTTAGGTTTTCAAAGGATTTGCAGTCATACTTAAAATCTCTCTTACCCCAGTCATACATACACAAACACATGTCTGTTACAACTGGGACCATTTGAACAGGAGCATGTGGAAGCCGGAAATACTTTGTAGATGATTTAGCAGAGCTACCCCTGCAGTATTAGTAACAGTTAATTTTTCATGGTGACTTTGGGCAGAGTTTTCACCTGTCTCTGCCAAGGATAAAGATTTTCCTCTAATTTTGGACTCACATGCTGAATTGGTATTTTTGCAAATGAAGGGCGTTTTCTTTTTTTTTTCTTTCTTTTTTTTTTTTTTTTTTTCCTAGGTGATAATAAAATCTATTGAAAGATGCTTTTATTTTTAAGGTCCTGTGCAGAGGTGTGTGTAAATTGACCCAAAATATACTGCAGCTACTTAACTTGGAGATCATTGCACATATTGAGTAGTATGAGTCCAAGCATGAAGGAATGATGTCTTCCTGCCAAACACCCTCAAGAGCTGGGCTGGCATTTTCTTAATTATATATGCTATTTTATTGACTTAATGTTCATCCCATGGCAGTGCCTGGCAGTAGGGCTCAGAGGCCTTAGGGTACAGTTTCAGGCTAAGTCTGAGCTGCAGCCAAAAGTGCTGCCTTATTCCAGAGCTAATGTTTTATGGTCACCTGGATCAAGGAGCTGATGCTGCTGTACAATAATGTTTTTCTTTTAGAATGATTTTTCAGCTGGATTAACTCTTGCAAGTTACCAGTGCAAGAAAACAGTGGCTGTGAGCAAGGAATGTGGTGTGAACTGTTCTAGTGTAGCATAGATTTAAAGCAATGAAAACATGTCAGTAGGTATGGTTGGGGAAGTTGTGATGTACTCTGCTTCAAGGGTATGTGTGTTTAAGAGACTTGGTTAAAAATACACCAATGTATGTGTTTGGCTAGTTTTTCAAGAGAAGCAGAATAATCTCTTTTATTCACTTGTTTATTATCTGTGCTTTTTTCTTTTGCTTTGGAATATGACTACACTTAACAGTAAAGGTAGGCATAGGCATAAGGCTTCTCAGGATCAGGGTTAAGTAGAGTCCTTCCTGCAAACAGGTCTGTCTTGGCTTTGTGAGTTAACATTTTTTTTTTATTGGGATGTTCTTCTGTTTTCAAAGTCTCTCGGGTTTTAAATAACTTAGACTTCAAGTCTTTTTTTTGCCACGGCAAAATACACTTTGTTTTTCCTTCAAATAAAATGTTTCCTTTCCCCATATTAAACACAGTGAAAAATAGAGACTTGTGTTCATTGCTGCTGCATTTTTGAGCAAGGTTTTAAATTCTTCACCAAAACCAACTTTAACGTATGCTGGCAATATAGGACTCTTTCTTGTAATTGTTTTCATTCAACTGTATGTACTTCCATGCAAAAAATATGTGCTGATTCCCACACAGTCATAAGAAAACATGGTGATGGGCAGCTTTTAATTATTGTGTGGACTGAAACTGTTCTTTCTTTCTTATTCCAAAGATAATGGTTTCAATTTCTAAAGGAGGAGAAGGGCCTGAGAGGAATGTGTCAGAGTCCAGGGGAGAGGAACAGAAAAAATCTGCATGCTGCATAGTGGTTTCCCTCAGTGGCTGAGGACACTTTAAACACAATAAGGAGAGCTGTGAGCACCTCGACTGGCCAGAGCCTGGGGCAGGAATAGCACTTGAGTGCCTTGGTCTCAGAGAGGTGCTTTAGTGGCCCAATAATTACACAATGCAGGAGACCCATATTCTTTTTATTTATTTATTTTTTAACTTTCTTGTGTGTCTTACTGTCTAACCTGTGTCCGAGAACACACTGTCTTTTGGTGTAACAACTCCCTCTCATTTCCTGGAAACAATGAATGATATTAATTAAGTTCTTCATAGTCCTATTTTGTAGCTTTAAAATTACTATCCCATGTGCCCCTCTGCCCATCTATCGTGTTGGACATTTTCACTGTACTATTTGATCTCTGCAAACTGCTTTTTAAAGAAAGTTTAAGAAAGAATTTATTTAAGAGCCTTCCAGTTGCTGCTAACCCACCAGAGTGGAGGGTACCTTCAGTACCTCTTCAGATAAGTAAATTGACAAAGCACGTTTCCCTCAATGTATGATGTACATGGCCGATTTGGGTTCTATATATCTAGATTTGCTCTGAATGACCAGAAAATAGCAGGAAGGGTATGCATGAATGTCATTTCTCTGCTGTGACTAACTCAGCTTGCACTCTGATCATTTCAAAATCATGGAACAGATTTTCTTCAGAATTTTTCAAAGACAATCTTTTTTTCTTGTGCAAACCACATCACGAGAAATGTCAGCCTGCAGAGGTTAGATAAGTCACCAATGCTAGTTGTAAGAATAAAGGTAAGTAATTTCAGACTTAACAGTATTATCACCGAAGTACCTTAACATAGCATTTGACTGCAATGACAGAAAAGCTGTTTGAAAGCCAACTAACTCTTGAAATATTTTAAGAGTTCTTCCCAAAGTGACAGTGCCATGGTAGTATTTTTCTAGATGAAGTAGGGAAGTTGTGGAGTTCTTTTAGCAAAGACAAACTGATCTGTCAGTCGGTTTCCTAGTTTTAACTCAATGTAGTGATAATATTCTAGGTGTGAACTTTCTGAACCACACTGTATTGTGTCAAAGGGTGTCTTAAGGTAACAGCTAGTTGTTAATGGCTGTTTTAGGGTTAAAAGTAGCCAGGTTCTGAAAATTGTGTTACTGATCATTTTAGAACTACAATCTATGTAATCCCAGATAAATTTATTATTGGTTGGGGGAAAACTAACTAGAAATGAGACAACATCTTGCACATGTTTGGGCCCAGTGATTTATTTTATGAAATAAGAGATTTGTGAAGTTGCATTATCAGCTTCATGGATTCCATATTGTGTCATTTATTGATTAGGTGCCATTGTTAATTTGTCATTTTTTTTTGGCCTAAAGCGTTACTGTTATCCAAATTTGTCAACTGGACTCATGTGACCAGACATGCTGTCAGTTCAAACATTTAGAAACAGAATTGATGCACAGAATAAAGGTGTAATAATTGTTAGAATACACATTGCATTTTTCCACAGGCGAGATAAGAAGTCTTACTGAAATGTATCTGAGCCATTTTGAAAACCAATGACAATCGCGTATTAATAATACCATATTAAACTGATACAACTCAAAGTCTATTTTTGGCCCAAGGATCATTTCTAAGTACTTGAGCCCCTTACATCTTTATTCTGTGTTGTATAGGATTTTTTTTGGTGTATGTGCTGAGGTGAGAACTATCAAAAAGTTTCTGTTTGTGTTCCTGTCACCAAGGTCTTTTTGGTGACTCTACTGTGATTCCAGCAACAGATGTTTTGCAGTAACTTTCCGGTCATGTTTTCATTTACCCATTTCCTGAAAAACTCATTTGCAGAGAATTAATTACGTCTTAACTTTGCTTGATTTTTCATCCTCAGCTTTGTAATGTGCATTACCACTACTGCCATCATTTTTGTGCAGAGGTGTCTCAGAGGGGCTGCTGAGCTCAAGGGCTCTACCAGTGCAACACAAGCAGGTAATTACTGAGATGGAAGGTTTCTTCCACAAATGCCAATAGAAGTTTCAACACAAGGTTTTAGAAAATTTTCTCTACTTTGTAACCAGAGTAATGCTGGTCTCCAACAACAAACATGCAAATACTGTGATGACAGGAGGCTCAGAGAGCTTTAGCAGAACTCTGTCTCCTGCTACTTGCAGAAGATGTGAAGGCCTACTTACCTAGCTCAAGAGCTGTCCTTGATTTCCGTCTACTCACCTGTTAGGGGATCAGAGCTGCCACATCCCAGGAGCTGATGAATTCTGACAGGGGACTGGCACAATTTAACAAATTTTGCCTCTGATGTAAAAATCTCTTCCACAGAGGCAGCAATGTCAAATGGCACCACAGCTTCTTCAAACTTGATGACATCTGTGGACACTTATGTACATTGACAGCTGAACTAATGGTTTTCTTCTGGCTTCCTCCCTTCTACTTTTTACTACTGAGCACGCTGCAAGTGGGAGGCATCAGCGTCTTATTTGGCAGAGCCAGTTAGAAAGCTGCATTTGGTGCTTGAGAAAAACTCTTGTTGACTTTCCCAAAACCCATCCCTTTTGTGTAAGACAGAGATTTATTTACAAGGCTTATCTTGGGTGAATGTTGTATCTATTGCAGTGAATAAAACTGGAAACATGTCATCATGTAGTGTTATCCCGTACAGAGTTTCTCACCATGTCTCTTGAGAATCTGATTGGACAATATGTACAGAATAAGGAGGAGAATAAATTAGAACCTCTCTTGGGTACAAATAACAAGATTACATTGCATAGTGGGAGCTGTGCTGATAACTTTACCATTGGTTAACAACTACTGGCCTCATGGATCTGCACTGTCGTAAATCCTTGCCTGGGAATATTGCTGCAGCAACTTTCCTTTGTTGAGTGAGAAATAGCAATTTGGGATGGGAAATAAGAAGTTCTCAGTTGATCAAGGTCTTGATCCAGTGTAATAAACCCTGCTGCCTTTGAGGGATAGTGTTGTGGTATAGGGTTGACACACATATCCTCATTTGTTGCTGCTTTTTCTCTGCATCCCACCTAAATGCGCTCTGGGGTTGTATCACAGTATCTGGTACCATCTGATTCTAATAATCAAAATCCAAAGATTCATAACATTTATCAGCCTGCAGAGATTTCAGGGTTTCTGTCACAATAAATATGGACTGTGACCCAGAGGAAAATCCCACTGTACTCTTGCAGAAATAGTCAGCGTGCTAATAAAATATTCTAAAGAGCAAATAGCTCCTGCTGAGGGCTATAGAGAAAGCTGTTGACTCTTGGAGAGTATCCATGTAAAAACTTAGTGGAGGATACTGAATCTGAGTTGTGACAGCAGAAAAGTCTGTGGAGAAGGCACCAAATAAATCACGTGGAGGCTTGACTGCAAGAGGACAAACCAGATTTTTCTTTTAGAAGAATTTCATGATTCCAAAGTGGATTCAAACCAGAACAGAAAAGAAGTGTTCACATTGTTATCCCAGAAGTGGTGCTGGAGTAATTATTGCACATTTGGTTCCTAGTCATTCCAGAACAATGTCTCTGTGGCTGTTTATCAACAATTGACAAGAACAATGTGTTTCCTGAGGTTGGATTCAGAATTAAGCTTGAGGTAGACCTTGGCCTGTAGGCTGAGCTGTGCCAGGGTACCCTGCTCTGTTTGCCCAGGATGCTCAGTGAAGATCATGATCCTCTCTGGATTGCCCATAGACCTCTTGCATTCTAATAACCTGGCTGGATTGAAAGCCATGTGTTCCTAGGGTTTACACCCACCTGACTCATTGGGGCTGGGGTAGATATGCCCATCCAACCTCCTGCTGGCAACAGCTGGGAAAGTGGCAGCTACCAGTACAGTGATATATAGCTAGTTGTGTGTGGGCTGGAGGCTAGAACCTCTTCCAATGGTTTGGTTGGACCTGGCACAGGAGACACGTTCAGTCCTTATGTACTCTGCTTCTGCCATGCCTGTGTAATTGGCTTCTGCCTGGTAGCATCTCTTTCTGGTGTTCATCCCCTCCCTGATAGTTCATTGTTAACTTGTATGACTTCAGCTTCTAAGGATTGCTAGGGAGCAGACATAGTGAATAGATCATTACCGGTAATAATCAGCAATTTACAAATTTGCCTCTATGGGAAGTGTTCGGCAGCCTTATTTGTTAGGGAAAAAAAGACAGAGTGATAATTTCTGTAATTGAAAATCTATCTCTTTTCATTCAAGGAGAGAGAACTTTCACACTGAAATCACTGTAATATAATTATCACAGCATCTTTTTAATTTGTTATCATTTTAATTGCTGTTTAGATGCAACATTTTTTTGACTAATCATAATAAAATGCAAATAGAAAATGCTGAATTAAGAAAACTTTGAAGTAAACATGCTGAAATGATGTGGAACTTAATGCAAGGCAGCAAACAGTCAATAGTAATAAATGATTATGTAAGGACTATTAAATCTTAATTTAGTATTCGTACAGCCCCATTGGCAAACATAATTTTTTCAATATCTAATTGGACTGTGTTCTGTGACTGTGAGGCAAAAATGATGATCCAATCTCATACCTGTTCTGATAAATGGAGATATCATTAGCAATATGAAGTAGGTGATCACGACTTCTCTCTTTTTCATAAATTACACTAAATAACCATAATGCTGCAATTTAGCGGTCCAAAGTTCATCCTATTCAGCAGGCCATCCATAGTCAACAGTTTAAAGAAAGGAGACCTGCTGAGAAAATGGTGGTCTAATCAGATGCCATAAAATCTGTCTGATCAGATGAGTCCCATTTTCTTTTTCTGTAAGGAGATCCTAATGAAGCAGTGCATTGAGGGGATTCACAACTTTTGTTCCTCTGTTTGATTATTCAGGTTGGCTGCACCAAGTTCTAAACTAAGCAAGTGGAGTCTAATCCTCTGGGCTGTTTGCATACATGCTGTGTTTTACGGGAGGCTTATTAAATCACACTTTGCCAGCTCCCAAATTGTGTGCATCTTATCTTCAGTCCAAATGATCAAAACACTGAAAGATGCATCAAATCCAGTCATCAAATAGGAATCTACTATTATTGTCTACTCTGTGCTTGCTGCCTAATTTACCAAGCACAGCAAAAATGAGAAGTACTTCACGCTGCATGCTTCATGAATATCTAAACTGCTGCAAAGCAGATGGGATGCTGTGTGCATGTTTAGCCAAAGGTTCAACTTGCAAACTTTGGGGCTATTCTAAGTTATAAACTAAATATTTTAGTGTCATTTGAAGTAATAAAAGCCGAGTAGTACATGAATTTCTGTCCAGTTGTGGACACAGCAGTTTTGATTTGGCTACTTAAAGTAGGCATATTCTATCTTTAGAAAAAGATTTGGTGCATTTACTCACACTTAAATGGAACAGTGTTTACCATCAGTTGAGTTTTCAGTTTTCTTTTTCCTTTACCTACAGTCTAATAATTCTCAATATCTTCATTTCTTCCTCTTTGTGCTCCCCACTGGGGCTGCTGCACACAGCTGGGCATCACTCCCTCACTCACCTAAAAGGGTAGATGGCAGCAGCCTCATCCAATGCCCAGTGAAGTCAATATTGTTTAAGCATGAGCCTGATGGTCTGCTTTTGTGAAGTGACGAGCTCCTGCACTCCCTTAGTAATGGGAATTGAAGCATCCAGCCCCTCATCACTATCTCTCTGAATCAGCAAATGGGAAAATTGCTGAAAGAAACCTCCCAAGATAGCAAAAAATTTAGTTCCTCATCCTCTTTTCAGAGCATTGCAGCAAGGAGCAGCAAGACTTTCACAGAAGTTCTGAAGTTCGTCAGAAGTTATGAACACAAACAAGCACTTCCTCTGTTCTGTAAATGGTGAAAATGGTGCACCAATGTAAATAGCCAATATGCTTATGGGAGATATCACCTATACGGAGTGTTTTTCTCTTATTACATGGGTTCCCTTTGCAGCCATGGAAATAAAGGCAAATGTGCTGTCATGCTGCAGGAAGCCAAACTCTAGAGCTGTGTTAACAAAAAGCATCCTTCCTTGCTGTCTTGTGCTCCAATAAATCCTCACAGTGATGATAACTGTCCAACAATAATTGAAGTAGCTATTTTAGTTTTGGATTTTTGTCATGTTCCTATTATGGTGGTAAGTGCCTTGGTTTGGTTTCTCCCATCAAGCAAATAGTTTCAAAAATGAGTTAGCTATATGGGATATTGACATGTCCTTCACGGAAGCACAGTAGTCATTAGTTTTTCCATTTTCTTCAACATTTTATTTCAAGCTCTCAGTGAATAATTTCTCTTAGTGCTTTCACCCTGCAACCTGTGTCATGCTTTAATTTACTAGAACGATTATCAGGAAGTCAAAATTCTTGTGATAAGTTTGCTTTCTTTAACCACTGTTCTAATGACTTCCATCGAAGTCCTTTCCATATCCTCCCAGGTAAGCAGTTCATCCCTTACATTTTATCACCCTCCATAAGTTCAGCTTATCCCAATTACCTTCTTTTTGTCTTTCAGACAAGTCCTTAGCTATGCAGTGCTCTCCTCATGCCAAGCAGCAGAACCATCTCTGTGGTTACCTTCCCTATAGCCACTTGTCATAGACTGATGGCTCTAAAATTGCCAGCAGAGAATGGTCTCAGAGAAACAATAGGGATCACTGATGTTTATCTTCCTCATTTATGTCCTGGTTTTCAATCCATCCAGCCTCAAACTGCCTGGCTCTGTAGGTATGTGCTAGTGTTTTAGAGAAACCTACCCACATCTCTCTATGGCTTTAATTAGGGGTCAAATGTCTCTGTCTCTCTAGTTCATCCGTGTTGGTATGAGATGCTACCAGGTTTTTATAACATTCCAGAGATTACCACTGTTCAGATTCACAGCAAAGCTGTTTACAAGAACGCTTCCAGGTTAGCTTTAGGTTAAGCAAACCTGAGCCTGTTTAAACTCTTCAAGTTAACCTGGCTTGTTCTGACTGAAACATCTTTGGAAGCAAATGTGTGAGTAGTGCTGCTGGGGCTGAGGAGGTGATGACCTTTGGCAGATGGCGTTGCAGAGATGCTTGGGGGCAGACTGATGAGCAGTAACCTTTTTCATATAGTTGTCTGTAGAGTGCTTGTTTGTCTGTTTTTTCTAGCAGGATTTCCTCTATCGATGCGATCGTATCAGAACAATAATACTTTTTTTTTTCTTTTCCAGTTTATTTTGACACACTACTATGTAAGTAATTGTATCTGCACTGCAAAAATCAGTGTGATTTAAATGGCAAAAAGAAATTAGATATTACTAGGTTTTTGAGACAGAAGCTATATTCTACTCTGTATATTGACTAGACCAGTAAACTTTCTGAAGGCTATAGATGTTAATGGAATAAAAATAGTTAATAATATTGGCTAATCTACTCTCTACCTATGCAGGATGAGACTATCTTCAACAATAAATGCCCTTAAAAAGCACTTAAGAGTTAAGCTCTGTATATGACAAAAAGAGAAACTCTAATTTCTCTAGTTTTCAGTAGTGTGATCTTTTTTTGGAGGACAGGAAGGGGAGGAAAGTGAAAGGGAAATGTTCAACAACTGTATTCTGAGGGCAAGGGAGAGATTTGATCTGTACTGTTCATTTTTCAGATCTCTAACACACCCACGATTTGTTAGCTCACACAGAATTTGGTTGAAATGTGCTCAGCAAAGTATTCTCTGTGTCTGATTTCCAAACCTAAGATTGGTGACCTGCTAATCCCAGTGCTGAGTGTTATGGAAGAGTTACAAATTTTGCGACTCTTTAATTTCAAAAATCATGAAAAGGAATATTTACAAATAATTGAGTTGCTGCTCTTTTTTCTCTTTGTGGTTATGCTCACAGAAGGGTAATGTTCAGAGGTAATTTTAACCATATTTCCCTGCAGTAGTTGTGGTCACCTGAAAGAGTTTTAAGTACTAGGATATTACAGACAGTTTTGTCAGCGATCATGATTTCTAGGGTACAGAGGTTTGTCAGCCATTTGATTTATTTGAGTCAAATGCAGCTGTTTAATGATATTAAAATATTCTGAAGTTTTGTCAAGTCAGATTGCACATGCTGTGATGGAAAAGCCTGTACCATCCTCTGTTTGTTCAACACTCAAATAAAATATCCTAACAGTTTCCAGTGTCAAACAAACTGCTGATTAATTACTTTCAGTCTCTGGTTCCACTGGAGAATGTTAGATTGTCTGATTTCACTCCTACTTCTACTTTATGCATGTTTGGCCCTTCAACACGTGTATGTTCGATATATAATTTGGAGTCGACCAAACACAGAGCTGTGAAAGGTAGATCAGGGGTTGCCCAGTCAAACTGCTGACCACCAGGAAGCTGAAGTTAATGTGAGGTAATGTGAGGTACCACCTGTCAGGGTGGTAGCTGTCAGTGCTAAATATTCCTCAGGTTTCCATTTCCCTTTTGTCAGACTTAAAAAAAGTTTTAAACTAAGAAGCTGAACTGATGTGCAATTGCCTGCCTGTAGTACTTGTAACCTAACAAGTCATTGAGAGTAAAAGACATTATGATTTTTTAATATTTTTTTTTTTCTTTCTAGGTTAGCTACCATGCTGCTTGAGCATCCAAACATAAATAGGAAAGTTTGTAAAACTGCTTTAAAGATCTTTGATGTGGGTTCTACCGCTGACAATTTGGAAAGCAAGGTAAAATTTTTACCCTCTGATGTTATATACTTGTGGTTTTTTTCTTTTTTTTTTTCCTTAAAAAAAACCCCACCCAACAGAACAGACACACATATAATCAGACTTCTGTAGGTTTAAACTGATGTTTTACTTGAAATAACACTTTATTGATGGGATTCCCCAATTTCCAAGGAAGAAAAGCTGATTATCTTCGGAGGCAGCCTTATACAGAACAGCAGACCCCCACCAGCCTTCCGCTCCAGACTGGATCAATGCAGAGAAGTGCTCTTTGATGGACTTTCAGGCCCTGTGATCTCCCAGCCCTGGGGGTTTAAAGGATGAGCATATCAATCCAGGACCACTGAACTGCATTTCCATTGCGTGAGGGCTCCTCCTCCTGGCTTTGTCCGGACAAACTCGACTCCTCCTACTTTTGTCACTATTCTTTCATGCTTTGTTTAGCAAACACAAAAAAAAGCTTTGTTTGTTGCTGGGTCTTTTTTAAGCTTTGCATAAAACAGTTTAAAGTGCCGTAATTCTGTGTACCTGTGATCACCTTCAGGGTCAAAATCAGTTTACAACAGATTAACCTATTTATCTTTTTCCCCTCCTGTCTTATAATTTGCACAAATACAGATTGTTGTTCTGATGAGCATAGGCTTCCTACTTTATTCTGAATTCTGACTTCGCAAGAATCGCTAACTCTGTGGATTTCCCTGGGAACAGTCTTCTAGAAGACAGCACATGTGTGCCTGCCTTTCTTTACTGCTGTTGTCCTGCTGTGTTTCAGCATACTGAGCAAGAAGAAAACTGGCCACATGTAATTTGTAGAAGTTTTGGTAACAATGGTGCAATTATTTTGCTTACCCTAATAGCTGGCATTAAAAATGTGCATGTTGAGGTTTAAATTACTATTTCATCTGTAAAACTTATTACAACTAGTGTTACAGATCCTCTATTTCTGGTATCATCTCCTTCTAAAACAAACAACCAAAAATCATCTTCTCTCTGTGATATTCCGCCTTCTGCCCACTGCTTTGGGATAGATCACACTTAAGTTTTTGAAGTGATAAATGCTTATCAAGTATCGTGCATCTTTAATAGTTATAAAAGATCAATGAAATAACTTGCCCAGCACTATAATACATTCTTCATTCTCTTTGTTCTTTAAAACTGTTGCCCATGCAAAATATCTGAGTCCACAAGAGAATCAATTTGTAGTTACTCGTGTTAAAATGAAAATAGCAGTATAGGCAATGTTGTTCACTCCCTCCTCCCCAAAGCATTGTGTGCACGCACCTTAAAAATCCATGGACTGAATGATTCTCCAAAATGCCAAAGGAAGTGTAGCCCTAAGGGAAGGGAATTGTCTGGTGCTGTCTTGCCATAGTTTCAAGAGATGCTCATGAAAGTCACGTTAGATGAAATGGTGGAGTAATCCATTACCTTGGGAAACTTTGGCATTTATGTGCCTGATGACTTCCTATGGGGCTCCTTTCTGAAGTATTCATAGATTTCCCATAGGTGAGTCTTCAAAATTTTAATGATTTGCTATCTGCAGTTTTCAGAGTATTTCTCAGGGACTGGAATACTGCCTAACCTATGCCAAGTCTGAAAAAAAAGTAGTCTTAAAGCATTTCAATTAAAAAAAAATGATAATTCATCTGAATATGAGCTGTGAAAGTGACTGTAGCGTATTTCAGGCAACAAGAGCTGATGCTGTGGGATTGATCCTCTTTTGGCAAGAAGAAGAAATAGGAAATCTCTCCTTAAGTGTTCAACATAAGTAGTGGAGATAATCATAGAATCATAGAATGGTTTAGGTTGGAAGGGAAGTTAATGATCATCTACTTCCAACCCCTCTTGTATCATCGAGTTCCAATCCTTTCTTGTAGCCCCCCTTCAGAAACTGGGAGGCAGCTATAAAGACTCCCTGGAGCCTTCTCTTCTCCAGACTCAAGAACCCCATAATAATGATTTAAGAAATTGGACACTGGCATTTGATTTGGTATACTTAAATTTATAGCTTTAACCCATATGGATGTGATTAATGCAGTCATTTTAATAAGTACTGGTTGGATGGGGCTCTGAACAACCTGATCTAGTTCAAGATGCCCCTTCTTATTGCAGGCGGGTTGGACAAGATGACCTTTAAATGTCCCTTCCAGCCAAACTGTTCTATTTGCATGTCTGAGGATGTGTAAATCTCTAGATTAGAGGTACAGGTAAGATGTGAATGAGTTGGTATTGCTAGGGCAAGAGATTTCTTTTTCCAGACAACATTATTAAAAATAACTAATTTGCCTAGACCAAAGAAGCAAGACATTTAGGTGTGATTTTTTTTCCCTCGGTTGTATGAATAGCAGGTAATGCTGCTCTGGGCCTCTGCTATCTCATACAAATTTTTCCTTCCTTCATCTTTTTTAATTGGCAGTCATTTTTGTGTTTGGGGAGGAGAGAGATAAGAGGTCAAAGACTGAAAGTAGAAAAGTATAGTTTTCTAATAGAAAGAGAAAAGAAATGTAAATTTTTTCTCTTATACAGACTTTACTTAAAACCAAATGTTAGGGTTTTTTCTAGTTAAATAAACAAGTATTCTATAGATGACATTTTCACTGCTTAAGTTACTTTTAGAAATTTTGTATTTGTCAGACATTTAAATGATGTTGTCTTGATATACTAAATAACGATTTTGACTTCAGATGGCTGTGTAGAGAAATATGTAGTTATAAGTCTTCTCCCAGCAAGTGATTTAAAACTATTATCTCTATAAAAAAAAAATCTTGTCTTTGAAGGGTTAGCTTATTTCCTGAATTTAAGAATGTAGCTACATATTTATCTTGATTTTATAGTGGTATGTAGCAAGAAATTGCAGTTTTAAAACATAACTTTGTTATGAAAATACTAATCATTGATAAATGAGTACCTCATTTCTACTTAACAAGGCTAAAGAACAATACACAGCAAATATTTGTGTGGTGAAAATGAATATATCGCCATTTTGGCGTTAGATATTCTCGCACTGATGTCGGTGTACAGCTGAAAATCTCCTAAATCCATTAGGTTTACGATACGCAGTAATGTTTTATCTGCCCGCTTTGACAAGGAGAACCCTCAGGGATGTGATGGGTGCTGCGCTGGCACGTGTTTCAGTCCTGTCTGTTCTTCTGGTTCAGTCGTGCTGACTTATACCCTCCAGATCTGTTTCCAAGGCCAAATTTTAAGAGGAGTTTTTGTACCAGAGGTAATCAACTCCATCGGGAGTATTTAGGTGCAGTATAAATACCGAAATGATTAGGTCTGCAGAGTTTTGTGGGCTGAAGATTTGTGCAGTCAGCTAAATGGAAATGCCTGGTAATCAGATGTGTGAGGCTCAGCATCTGTACCAGGTATACACCCGCGAGGTCAGACCCTGGCAAAACCGGGGTCCAAAATCCTGTGTGAGTTACCTGGCCACCTATAGGCACCTCCAATGTGTATATATATATATATATGTATAAAATATATATACACATAAATCTATTTTTACATATATATATATCTGTATATATATCTGATACGACTGCCCTGAATGCTTATGTAGACCATGCAAGTGGCACCGGGGCCACTGTGTATCCCATTCTCTCTGGAAGTTGCTGATCGAGCACATTTCTGCCCCCAAATGCCCGTTTCTCTCTGCACGGCCAGCCCATCTGCTGCCCAGCACCGACCCAAAGGCTCACAATCACGGGCTGCCAGTTCCACCCACTGCCCCTACAGTAGATGTCTGTATTGACACACGTCAGTATATAAAGAACCTTTATGTGCAATGCAGGGAGATCATCCATGTATTTTACTGTTCTAATACTTTATTGAATTTAAATTAAAACAGATCTTCTACAATTTGAACTTTTAAGGGACTAGTTATTGTCATTCTGCCGTAATTGCTCTTTAATGTCATTTGAATAACAATCGGAAAGGGGAAAACAAAATTTATGTGCAATTAAACAGCTGCAGCTGCACCAAACACAAGTGTGTGAAAGTTTCCAAATAGGAACTTTAATTTGGCAGTGATTTTGGCAAAATAATTGTCCTTTTAGTGCAGCTCAACATCTGTGTGTAGTTTAAAAGTTTTGTTACCTCTCAGATAATTAGCTGCCTAGCTTTCATTGTGTTTTAATGTGGTAAAAGACCCCAGTATAAAATATTCCAGCTTTAAAAATAGCAAACTATGTTGTATTCTTGTTAAATTTATGTACGTTTCCACAGTTAGCCAACGCTAATGGGTATGAAAATATCTAAGCTGTGTCCCTTATAAAGAGCGCTTCAAGTAACAGCGTACCAGAAAATACTTGGGGGAAAAGCAATATATACACACATCCTTCCCACACTTGGCTAGAAAAAAATGTGTCATTATTTGAATTGTCATTGAATCCCAGTGTAATGTGCAAACATGCAGAGTTTTACATGGAAAAAATACTGTGTGATTCTCCAGAGGTGCATACTTTTTGCTGAAAGAAAGCAAGCTGCAGTGATTTTTGGGGTGTATGGCTTTGTGAGGCCCACATGTACAACAGGCCCTCTTAAAAGCATTAATTTCTAAAATATGAACTTTGACTTTTAATCTGCCATTTTTATAGACACTCTTTACAAGTCTCAGTAAATACATGGCTGAGCAGAGCTGCTGTTCCATCAAATCCTTCCATACTAGAAGCAGGGGGGCAATTTAATGAATCTAATGGGAGACCAGCACAAACCAGATGAAATAAATGAGTTACACAGCAAGTGGTGAACATATAGACCTTGTTGCTTTGGGAAATCATTGAAGGTAGATTATATCTGCCAAAACCACTGAAAAATAGACAGAACAAACTCTTGGACATCTGATCATGGGCACTAAGAGCAGTAGGTGGGGATCTGTGGGGATCTATTCTCTAATACCCTCAAATGCAGCGGCTATGGATGGTGGAAAGTCAGGGCAGTGGACTGCAGCAGTAAGTTGTATTTTGACCATGCATTTAATTTTCAGTACCCTCAGTAATGTAGTCCTTTCTGTACATTAACAAGTAATATATTTTAGTGTTGTCTATACGCAAGTTTTAAAATATCTGATACCATTGATGTGACCTTTCAAATTGAGTAGGAAATATGTAACCTGAGGTGCCAATCCTGGAGCTCTCCACTTAACCTTAATCAAAACATTGCAATACTGCAACCTCTAAACCATTTTCTTTTAAACATCTTTGACATTAATAGTCAACACCTGTGACATTAACACTGGGTTTTTAGGCTTTTTTTATATCCAGCATTCATCCTTCTTGGAGGTAGGCAAACTTTCTCTGACATCCTTCTGGCTCTGTGAGTGCAAGGTGAGAAGGCAAAGCCCTACATGAAGGACGGGCTCAGGTCTGGAGGTAAAAATGAATAAAAACCTCTGTCAGGGTTAAAAACCACCTTTCAACCATACTTACGTCTAACTGTTGTGAGGCGTTAAATCTCTTTGAATACTTTGTAAATCAAATAAGCAACTATGCAATCTACACAGGCATCTCTGGGCAGACCTTCTCCTTTCTCTTTGGGTATTTATTGTGGTCTAGCCAGAAAATGTTGGAAGAGAAATATCTTCATCTGTTTTAAAGGCATATTACTGCCAGGTGAAGAGATTGTTGTCTTGTGCTGTGTTTCTTTTAAGCCCAAGAGTAGAATATTGTTCAAGTTGGCCTTTCAGGCTATATGATTTTTATCTGCATACAGTCCTGCCCCAGAAAATTGTTTTAAGCTCAGTTAATTTCACCATTATTTAACCTGTTGTTCATATGTGTGATAATAAAAAGGAAAAAAATGCAGACTCTAGTGAGATACTTGTAAGGGGTGAATAATTCAACTTTTAAAAATCAGTTGTAACTTGATTTCTTGGCCTCGCATGTGCTCCATCTGTGCAATTAAAGCACCTCCCAGTCTGTCCTCCCGATTCCCAGATAATGTTTGAACTTTTCATTTCTGGCCTAACTATACATATTTCTAGCACTAACCACTTCTTACTAGTCCAAGATATTTTCTCCTTACTTAAATTGAATACTTGCACTGCTTGAAGAATCTGGGTGACTTTTTAGGTTGTAAACTGGGCAAGTAAAAGGGAAATCTGATGAGTATTGGTAAACTCACAGCTATCAGCTCTGCTTCAGAAGTCACTGAGCACCGACTTACTGCACATTTTGGAAAGTATCACTATATGGATAGTGCAATCTTGATATTTTTCTGAGGCATGGCCAAAGACAGCATGCTGGGCTGTCTGAGTGTTTGGTCTGACCTAGGACAAGAATTTGTCAAGTTTTAATCAGAGTAGGTATCAGACAGCTGAAGCAAAGGAGGATTCCCAGGAACTGAGGAATGCAAGCAACAAAGTGGTCAAATGTAGGTCAAGCAGCAGAACTGGAAACTATTCAGATATTCCATTGGGTTTTTAACAAATAATTTATCTTCCTCTTAGATGCTTTACTTTAGTTTCTGTACTTAATTGCTTGATACTTAATGATCTTAATTTTAATATATCTAGTTGCAGGTATTTTGCTGCACTTTCTGTTTAGACTTACAGAACCGCAGTGTCTCAAAATTATGGAGTAAGTTCATTTTCAACATATATTACTATCCCTAGAAAAATTGAAATGTGCAATTATATATGCATATAACAGTCATTTCATGAGTTTGTCATGCAAAGAAGATAGTTTTATGATGGATTTATTGTGTGGTTTGAGTAATTTTGGACAAGAGTCCCATAGATTTTTATTTGATGTATTTTTAATTTAAAAAATGTCTTGGATTAAATAGAAGTTATTATATATTAATACATTTTTAAAGTATTACACTACTCTTAAATTGTATTCTTTCTCACACACATATTATATAGACTTTGTAATATCAAAAATGAAAAACAGCTTATAGTCTTGAGGAGTAAAGATTGCCAGCATTTATCTGAATGTGGCAGAGAGAAAAATTAATTGAAGGCAATGAACAAAGTGACAGTATATGGTAATATTTTTATCATACCAGAAGTCAGTAGATTTTCTTCAGTGGGAGCTGAAAATATAATGTATTCCGGTTTTCTCTTCAGCTACATGAAAGACTGATTTACTTAGGCCTTCCTAATGCTGCTCTTTAGAGACATTATCGTTTCCCATCAGCTGAAGTGTGCTTTCATAAATTACACAAGACAAAACAGGAGGTTTAAGCTTCTAACATGCAGTTCCACTTTTCTTTCCTGTTATACTGCTAAGTAGGCAGTAGCCCTGACTTGCTTGGAGTCTGATTTTCATGAAGTTTGTGCATAAAAGATGCTTTCTAAATCTTTAATGTGCATCTTTATAAGCTGCCATCCTTTTTTATTTGCTTTGGAAAGGCTGCGGATAAATTTGTGTTTAATAAAATAGAGACCATTTTTTCCCTCGTATTTTTCTTTTTCATTGATGTAAGTTATGTTTTAGCAACTTAATTTTGTACTTTTTTCTACTCTCCAAGTGCACACAAGTCTAGGAAGATAACTGAGGGAGAACCATAGCGTGCAGTGCTTTTGGTTTACCAGGTTGGAAGAAGGAGGCTGAATTTCTGGCATGGTTTTCAGCTATGCTGTCGTGTTTCCGATGTGTGCTTGTACTGACATCCTTTGGAAGACATCTCTACTGGCTTCTTGTGCCAATGCTCTTCCAAATCCTCCCCTTCTCAAGCTGGTATTAGGAGCAGCAGTGCCATAACTGGCATTGTTTTCTCTCTTGAGCCCGATGCAGTGAAATGCCTTGCAGAGGTCCAAGTCTCTTCTGTTGGAACCCAGCATCTTTGGGCCTCTGAGCTCTGCATATCACTGAGCTCAAAGGAATTGCTGTGTTTCAAAATACCACTGGAAAGAAAAAGATAGCACAGATGTGTGGTCCAAGTGCGACCTTCCACTCTGAGCTTTTTATCTTGGCCA
>JAOXNG010000052.1:5556075-5567197 GCA_028566535.1 Scolopax minor | reverse complement strand
CGCCATGAGGACAGTAGGGACCAGTCTGTCAGCTGGACTTTAATCAAGTGTTTTAAGTGTTTTTTCCCTTACAACTTGCTTTCTGTTCCCTGCACTGATAGATTGAGACTTTGGGCCTTTCACAATATAACTGGTTTTGGTGTTTGCTTTTCTTTTCTTCTTCTTCTTCTTCTTCTTCTTCTTCTTCTCCTGCTTCTTCTTCTGCTTCTGCTTCTTCTTTTCTTCTTCTTCTTCCCCCCTCCAACTGTGGCAATATCTAAACAGACATATGGGCCCTCATTATGCATTGTCCAACACCTTGTGTGGCCATTGAGGATGGTGCAAAGTGGGTGTTAAACGGCATCATTCTTATGTAGCAATGTTTTACACCCCTTTGGTAAATGTGTGCTTTTGCTACAAAGTTGGGATACTGCAGTTTGAAAAAACCAAAGCCTTTGCTCTTCTGAAAAACAAAATCAAAACCAAAATATACAAAATCTCTAACAACTGTAATTGTGTGAAGGGAGGGCACTTGGCCAGGTTATAGCAGAATCATTTAATAGTGACCTCATGTGTCAAAGAGTATATATAGACAAATAATTACTAAACAAAACAGCTTTGCTTCTCTAGCACTACTGCTTCTTGCAAAGTAATAGTCCCCAATTTGTTTTTCAGTAGAAAACTTGAGGATGTGGGTGCAAGATTAAAATAATGACATCCTATCCATTTGTAAATCTTTGCACAACCAGGAATATTCCTGAGCAAGAACTGAAGCATCTCTACTCGTTTAGAGGAAATGTTACACAATGCAGGACAAACCAGTCAAGCCACTTTAAACAGGATAAATGAATGAAGGCTTCAAGGTAGGATCAGCTGTCTATTTACATCCATTGTCTCCTCGTTTCCCACACAAATATATTCTGTGTTTAAAATTTATAAAGCTGGGCAAGCCCTTCTCACGCTGTTCTGAGTAAAATATTGCTCACTGCATCTCTCTGAGAGGCTACTGACAAATAGGCTCTTGTTGTCTAACTTTCTCTCTGCTGAGGTTAATGATTAAGTGGTTCAGAAGGTTAATTCCTGGAGATAGTGTTGTCTTTGGCTTGAACAGATGTTTGTAGTGCTTTAATGTGGTTATCAAACTCTGCTGCCCTTCATTCTTTGCTCTGTGCAGTCCTGGGTATTGTTCACCAATGCATTCCAGGCCCCCTCTATGGAGATCCAGCAGAGCTGAACATACCATTGCATTACAGCTGCAGAGCATCGGCTTTCCTGAGGTCACGCTGGATAATGCCTATATATAGCACATAAACTGATAACGATGGTCTTGATCTTTGAAAGATGTGTAAATATTTGTGTATGCATAAAGATACAGAATACCTTTTGAGGCTCTTATTGAACGATCTGTAAAGCCACTCACAGTCTTTATATCGTCAAATCTCTCAATAGCCCCTAAAGAGCAGTGCACGATTGTGTAAACCCTGCCCCTTCTCCCCTCAGTGCCTCATATCTTGTTAGATGATATGAATCTCGAGGGTGTCTGAAGTAATCTGTTGTGTAATTAGTACCTCTAACAGCCTGTTCAGGCACTCGGGGGTTGGACCAATATTTACAGCGCTTGAAGCTATGTCATTATAGGAGCTGCTGGGTATAGTAGATTCCCACATCCATCAGTATCTTGCGTTAGGTGGGAGGAAGAGCACCATCAGTACTGTATTTACCAGGCAATCCTGCAAATACCTCCTGCCCTCTTCCTACACACCCTACAGACCTGCAAGTGGAAAAGCTGTTGGAATTAAAGCATCTAACCTCACTCTGTCTGGATACGAAAAATCCCATAATTTCAATTATTGCAGTGATTTGCTTATTATGTGTTTTTTAGCATCACTAGCTCAGAAATTGTACCCAGACTCAATTCAGTATACAGAACTTTGTTTTAATTTAGGGAATCACTGTTAACTCGTAGGAGTTAAATGGCTTGTGAAATCAGGGCATTTTCCAAGAACCTTGTGTTTTTATAGTGTGGAGATATTTTTAGAAGCAATTCACAGTTACCAAGAGAAGCTGTCTCCTGTGGCCAAAATACATGCTGGCACTTTAAATAGTAGGATGCAAAAAAGAACACAAACTTGATAATAAGCAGTCCTTGAAAGAATTAATTTTAAGCCAGCCAGTCACCAATGCTGAGTGGCACCATGCCCTGTTTTTTTAGGTTCCCTGGTGCAGTCTGTAGTTCTAAACCTGCTGGAAAATATTGGTATCATTGCATCTGATCACAGGCAATGTCTTGTGACCACCCAGCCCTCCCCAGCTGTGTTCTGTGCTCATCTTCACATTATTTTTTTGTTTGTTTTGTTTTTTAGCTGCATCGCTGCTGTGATTGATTAGAAATTCCCTCCTGTCCCATCTTTCCCTTTCTCTGTTGCTTCCAACTGATGACCTTGCCATCTCTGCTTTTGCTCCTTACTTAAGATACATTATATTTGCTGTTGGAGCTCAGATTTAAAGGCCCAGTATGCCCAGGGCTAGAGGGAATTTCCAGTCTCAGGCATAAGCCAGAGTGGGCAGAGCAGTGAGGGTAAGATTGGGTAAGCCAGTCAGTTAGACTTCACTAGGCAAAGTCCTTCCAAAGTGCTCTGGTGTTTGCAATGTCTGAAAGCAGATGAAAGCCATGATAAGCATGGTTATCCCTGGGGATGACTGGCTTTCCACCCATCCTTCAGGAGGTGAGTGTGCTACAGAGATTCAGCAGTGAGTCTAGCAGGAAGGCAACACTTTGTCCCTGCTGCTGATTTCCACCTCTTCTCTGGCTGAGGTGCTTATGAGCCACAGCATTAACTAGGACTAGCACAGCAAAATTTAAAAAATTATCCTCTTCTAGCTGGATAAAGATCACAGCTTGGTTCATGACAGAACTACAGGGGTGCAAGCACTGTATGGCACAGGCAGATACATTATGTGGGAACAAGAAACCCAGGATAGAGAGGGGGATGTTAGCACTGGTTTAAATTCGCAGCAAGCCCTGGGCCAAGTGCCTTTTATGAAGTTGGTGCTGAGCAGAGCTTGTTCAGAATTAGAATCAATCCAAAAAATGTTATCCTCCCTGGAAATATAAAGTCCACATTCATCAGTTTCCCACAGTGGTGGAGAAATATAGTTTAGAAAGAAATATTTTTGTTTTGAAATTTTCCAAAGAAAGCTGAGCCCAGACCTCCACCTCACAGGGCTGCGGGACGTGACGACTTTGCCAGAGCTGCAGGACTGAGGCCAGACCTCTTGCACCATGGGAGCCTGGAAAACCTGGGAGAGGAGTTAATTAACCATCTAGCACAGAGGAATGATCTTGGTGCTGAGGAAAAAAAAAGCTACTAAATAAAGGGAGCTGGTCAAGAGAAATTAGAGAATTAGGCTTGTCAGTGAAGCAGGGCAGGCAACTCTGCAGTGGAAAAGCATTGTGGTCTGAGAAGCACAAGGAGCAAAACACTTTCTCGAGATCCTTGTTAAGAGACAGTGGAGTTTGGCAAAGATGCTCTAGGAGGTGGGACATGCCACCAATGTCCTGCTGGGTGCCAGAGACGATGGGAAGCAGTGACAAGTTAAGGGCTTGCTTGAATGAATGAAAGAAGTTCAAGTCATATTCTTCAAGAATTGTACAAAAGTTGGTGAAAAGGAGAAAGCTGAAGTACAATAACATGATTTGGTGGAGTTTAGAATGGAAAAATATAATTTCTCTTTAGCTGAAGGGCTATAATGGAGCAAAAAGTCTGAAAGATTAACTTTTTAATAACTCTCAAGGAAGGAGGAGAAAGTCCAGAATCCTTTACTGTTCCCTTGGTTGCAGCTGTGAATATTCAAGGTCATATAAGACAGCGGGGTATACACATTATATTAAGATTACTAAACCCCTAAATACTTAATGGGATCATCAGGACCCTTTAGAAAGCCTGAAAAATGTGAAATTATTTCCTGCTATGGAAGAAGGGAAGCCCTTAGGTCCTGTGAAAGTTATTTTCAGATCACTGTACCTTGCGGTATCCAAGAATGAGACCAGGGTGATGCCCCCATTGATGGTGATCAATCAGGTGATGCCTGCTGCTCTCTAGAGGATGACAATATTTGTGGTGTAAGAACATGTCATGGATCCTCTTTTCTTTGTCCACGTTCCTGGCTGCAGTATTTTTGCAATTTGAAGCAATGAAAGTTCTCAACAGAAATGTTCAATTAACTGTTAAACACTCTCATCAATTCAGGGATCATTTCCAAATCTGATGGATGAGTTAAAAAAATTCCATTCATTCTAACCATCAGGCGGAAAAACAGTTGAACTCCTGAGAAGAAAAGAGCAGATAAATGCTGAAATGAACTTGCATATCTTTAAGAGTTACAGTGCACATGAGACATTGAGTTATGAACATGAAAACTTCCCTAGTGTGTACTGTAAGTGGAATAATAATGGGCATTGTCTCAAGCTAGGTGTTTTCATATGCAAATATTAAAGCCCAAGAAGAAAAAAACTGAAAGAGGACTTCATGAAGTGAGTCATTTTTAGAATTCTCAAAAAGCATGACATTTTCAACTTAGTTTTTTGGATAGTTAGGATGTATTTTGGATTTTTAATCAGTTCTGTTTCTCACAGATGCATCCAATGGATTTGTGCTGCAGAAACTTTTGAGAGAATTTTTAATCAATGCAATTTGTAAGCCACTGAAAAGTGAGTAGAAGCATGCAATTTGCTGCTTTAAAACAGTATGGCTCTGTTTTGCATCAGCAGTGCTCTTAAATTCACAGATTCTATATTTTATTAAATGTAACGTGAAAAAAACATTATGGAGTTATTTTACTGAATCCTGTTACAGTTTCCTGTAGTTCTGCATTATGTATTAACAGACTCAATTATACTTCCACAGATTTTTAGATTCTGGATCCACTAGATTCCATTCAAAACTGCATTTTTTAATATGATGAACTATGAATTATTAAAAAAAACGAACAACAACAAAGCCAACAGCATTGCACTGATATCAATGGAGCAGTCTTATTCCCTTATCTGTACTGTTGCTTTTCATAATATCCAGAATTTCCATAGCTGAGCTGTTTCCATTATCATGTGATGGATGGTATAAGTGATCTACTCAAAAGAGAATAGAGGTCAGTATGCTTGTTTAAACAATCATTTTAATACAAAAATATATCACAGTTTCTGAATGGATTCCCATGAAGACAGTGCCCTTACTGTGATTTGGGTTATATAGAAAAGGTCAAGAATTTGGAACAAAAGGAAGATTTTGTGGAGGGAGAATCCTATCATTAACATATCAAGTGACATATCCAGGTTGACTTAGGAGGTAAAGGAACTGTGAACTGAGCCCAAATTTTATAAGTCTTGGAGTGCAATACCACAATGCAGCTGAGCTACTAAAACTCCCTCCGGAAAGGGAGAACTTATTTCATCTCACCCACTCCCTGCTGCTACTGTTGGTGTTTATCTGAATGCTCAGTGAGCCAGGTCAGAGAGTCCAACAAGAAAAGAACCCAATTCGCCCCTACTTGTGGGAGTGGGAGAAAGGACATGGGAACACCACCAGATTCTCCTCACTTTCTCCTGCAGTGTCCCTTTGAGTTACTGCAAAGACCTGATAATGTTGTGTAAGCCTCTGTCAACACCGCAGTCAGATGATATATCTGATCAAATAGTCAAATCTGATCAATAGTCAGATGATATATCTGATCTGCCCTCCTTTCTACCACCGCTACTCTCCTTATTCTGGTCTGTTAGGGCCTGGCACAATTCCAGCATGGCTGCTTGGATTTCACCACTAGTTCAGTGTGATATATCAACAGCGAAATGCAGACTGGGTTTCTCCTTACCAGCTTGGTGCTATGAAATAAGTAAATTGTGGGTACATGGAAGTAAATGAAGTTGTCAGGAAAATGTCATGTGTGTGGTATATATGTATCACTTCCTATCACTTGTCAACTCTATAAAATAACAAACTTCATTAGTTGACCCAAACGTTAAGTATTAAAAATAAACACGTCAGCAATGTTTTGCTTAGACTTTACAGAATAAAAATCCTTCTGTTATTGACAGAGCCTGATTTTTCCATTTCCTTTATTATGCTAACCTTTCTTTACTGGCCCACTTATTGTAACACTTACTTTTGGGAGATTTTAATGTTGCTGAAAACACAAAATACAATTTCTCTAGCCATTAATCCCTGTCTTGATGCTACCTCCACAGTACAATGCCTCTCTCTCTTACCCCTGGCTTTTTCTTTCTCTTTTTCTTTCTTTTTTTTTTTTTCATCCCCTCTGTTTACCCCAATGCAGCCACTCCACGAGGTAATTCCTTTTGTGGCAAACTTGCCGCAAACTAACTCCTACTTACACTGGCTGCAATTTTCAATTAAAGACAAGAACTTAACTTTAGCAGAGGGTCCTATAGAAGCTGCAGAGTCCAGCATTTGGGACTTAGATTTGCTTTCCCAACTTGAGACTTTGAAATTGGGAACCATGAGAGAGTGCCTGGATGAGGTGGTAAAGTGTTTTTCAGAGAAGAGCTTTAAAGCAGAAAACATGTTAACCCAAGGGTTCTGAGGTTAAGGGAAAAACAAAAGGTAAAAAACCAAATTGCATGCAGAAATGATGTCTAGGCTTAGTACCCAGAAGCATGATATAAAGCAAACAAGTTGTTGAATTACCCTTTGTACAGTATAATGATGTGAGCGACATAAAAAATGGACTTCTTTTAAAGAATACCTCTAAGGTGTCCAGTCTAAACCAATTAGGCTTTAAGCAGAAGACTGTGAAATGCCACTTAACATGCTGGATTTAAGATTATAAATACCAAGTGTAGTGAGAAGGAACTGTAAGTTTTTTGTTTTGCTAAATGAGTGAGCCACACAATAAATTATAATCAGGCAATGAGACAAATCTCAGTGGATAATTCCCCTTACAGTTTCCCATTTAACTCTATGTGTATTGGAATAGTTTAGTAGACTGTGAGTCAGCTTTTTATTTGAAAAGTGGCATGTGTACATATGCCATTTATTTTGTCTGTACCTATTACACTACGTCATAAAACCATCAGCCAAGATTTTCTGGCTGCATGAAGTAATACGTGTTACACTGTGGATAGGAAACAAGCCTAAGTATTTTTGATCCTCTCAGCCCTCCTTCTTACAGAGATACACAGCCACAGAACAGCTATATCTAAACCAATATTTTTTTATTTTTTTCTGTCAGCTAATCAAACTTAAAAAACCTTCCATGTTGTCTGCTAATAAGAATTAAATCATGTCATAACCAGTGGATAAAAATATTAGTGGTACACAAATAAATGCTTTATGTGTTTAACAATTTTCATCATTATTTTGAAGTAAACAAGGAAAACAGGGTCTGAAAAGTCTTAAATCTGAATTAGCTTAACTACTTTTGACAAATTTACATGGGAGATACTGAGACTGTGTGTACTACTAGCTACTTTAAGTTTCCTCCTGGTTTTCTGTTTGCAAGATTCCAGACAAAGTTAAATCAACCCACCCTTTGCTGATTTCCAACATTAGACATGTCCCCAACTCTTTTTTTTTTTAACCTTGCTTTCAGGCTGACTTTCTCCCAATTGAAATTCAGTCCCTGAATGGTTGTTTTTTTCCTTGCTTCTAAACGTTGATAAAAAAGGGTTTTCTTCACTCCCTCAATTTGATGTGACAGGACCCTGACATGAATAATGGACGTGTTTCTTTCACAGGCAAATCAACTTAATTTAGCATGCTTTTATACTTTCAATAGCAAAGCTACAAGCCTGTAAATTCCATGAGATCCTTTAGGTTTGCAGAAATCTTTAGAATTAGCAGAAAACGCATAAAGTAAACAGCACTTATTTTGTCAAAATACTTGAATAACTTTTATGTGGGAGTTAGAGATGAATATATCACTTCCTAATCAGATTGTGATTTACATGCAGTTGAGGATGGGCTGCCCAGGCTCAGCCTGCTCTTTTGCTAAGGGAGAAAAGACGGTAGGAGGAATAAATTGTCACAAATATTAAATGGAACTAAAATCCCAAACTCTCTTCTGAAGCTGAAGGAGAGAAGTGGAATTAGCCTCTATTGCATAAACCCCTTCTTCTATGTCAGGAGAACCCTGTTCTGTGCCCATCTCCCTGGACAATTGCTCTTCGAGGAGTTGCTGCATTGCACAGGGTCCTGCTGCCCAAGCAATGAGGAGAGAAAAAGAATTTTATTTACTGTCTACACAGGAGGGTGAGCGACCAAAACAATCCATGAGCTTTAGAAAATAACCTTCATATGGTCAGCCATGTGCACTGATAGGTATTGTTTTAAAGATGTCAAACTTAGTGCCCTGTCTAGCTATGATGTCAGTGTTTTAAGGGTAGCAGCTCCATCTCTGTCTACACTATGCTGGAAAAGGTGCATTAATGAGATGCTATGAGATTTGCTTTGTGCTGAACAAGCAGCAGAACTCCTGTTTGAAGTGTCAGAGAGCAACTTTGAATTCCTCCTTGGTTGTGTGGTTTCAAGATGTACCAGAACAGACTGGTACTTCCTTTTTGAGTGACTATTAATAAAATGTGAAGCCAACGAATGCAAGGGTGAGCTCTGCTCTTTTCTCCCATAGAAAATTAGGAAGAGGAGAGGAAATTAGGGTAACTTTCTCAGCTTGCCCTTTTCACCATTAGAACTCATCTGCCAGGCTTACTGGTGGTAGAAAGCAGCCTGGTAACACTATTAAAGGAAAATAGAGGTTAATTCTATTGTCATCATTTATTATCGTAATGTCAAGCAGCCGTAACAGCTCATTCATCAAAATATCCTGATAGCATTGATAATAGGTTACTTTGAGGGGTAAAAACTCCATTAATATAAATCATTCTGTTTGCATAACAAACTGTTAAAAAAAATCCCTCATTTTCTTTGCAGTATTAAATAATTAAAATAGAAGCTAATTTAAAAAAGGATTTTCTCAAATGAAACACCACTTGATTCTAAGCTGTCAGCCTGGGTAGGAGAAAAACAGCCCACGCAGATGTTATGCTACGTTCAGCCTTGCTTTGCTAGATAAAATCAAGTTCCATGGATAACAGGATCCCCCATACCTCCAGGTCTGTCTGTAATACATAGTTAATCAGCCAATTAGGGGAACCAACAATTACAAATTGGGAAGAAGAGAAAAAGGGAAGAAGAGGGGGGAATGAGTTAAGGTAGGCTGTAATCCCTTTGAAAAGGTTTCTAACATTAACTCCTAAAGAATTGTGTTCTACCATACCTTGACTGATTTGTTTTCCCCCTTACTCCCCCTTCCCTTTTTCCTACTCGTTGGGTCAGTTAATTGGCTGATTAACTAGCAATTACCTCTGGGACCAGCTCTATATAGGGTCTTTTTTAATCTAGAATTTTATTGACAAAAGCACCAGAGCAAATTCATCTCTGTTATAAGCTTGTTTGAGTGAATGGGCTGACACCCAAGACAAAGTTGATCCATTGTATGACAGGCACTCTGTTTTTGAAGCATTTGATTAACTCAGGACTTTTAAAATTACATTCCTATTCTGCAACATCTGTCGTTTTGGTTAGAAGAGGGAACAAGAACTTGCAAGGGAAGTCAGTCAGATTGCCTGTAACAGCAATATCTTTCAGCTCCTGTGTTTGTATAAGGATAAAACAGCTAAACAGAGTGTCACCTCCCTTCTCTCTCAGACTGACACTATTGCAGTCTTCCTGGCATGGACTTTTTACTTTACTTAGCATTGTCCATAATGATTAATTGGTCTAAATTCTAGTTCTCATCCAAAAAGCAGTGCTGTAGGGTAGCGGACATCTCTTACCTTTGGCCACTAAGCCTGGTACGTACAGTTGACTTCCCTGGCTAGGGGAAGATATGCCAAACAGTAATTGGTGACTCAGTATAGTGCAGCTCAGCTGTACCTGGTCCCCTCCCAGGCTCTGTTTGGGCTGTCTTTTATATGACTTTCCCTCTCCCTATTTCTGGCACTTCTGCTGGCTTCCAACAGCCCAGTGAAGGGCATTTTGTGCTGTGGGAATCAAGCCCAGTGCATTTACTGCAGTGCTCTAACAACCAGAAAAATCAAATGGGACACTGCAAATAGAAATCCTTCGTTCTTGCCTATGCCTGTGCTGCCTGGAGGGTGGAGGGACTGACTGCTCCTGCTGTTTCCTCAGGTGGCTCTGCTGGGGAAGGAAATGCTAAAGGAGATGGACCTTACACACAGTTACCAGGCAGTAGGGAAAGCATGATACGGGAGGGGATAGAAATCCTGTTTTGGGAGAACTCGGACCAAAGAGCCAGCTCTGAACACTGGAGCCAAAAGGGAGAGTATCAGATTATTGAGGGATCTGGCAAATTCCCTAGAACACTGGGACCTGGCAGGAACATCCCTCCCCGCATGAAAGGGGCTCTGTATTTTACAGTTTCAAACAGTGTGTGAGTTAAAGATAGGGTAGCCTGGGAAGAGAACAACTTGAAGACAAGTAATGTGGTTTATCTGTGGGGGTGGGGAATGGAAGAAACAATGTCTTTTTCCTATGATATGCAAGGACATAAAATCTTACTACTGGGTGTTATTTCCTAAACAGGTCGGTCAAACAGTAACAAACAGTTCTAGCAGATCTGTAGCTGCCATCCACTTTGTGGTGATACAAATACTGCAAGGAGCAATGCAGGTGGGGCAAAGTAGTTTTGGAAATTCAGAGACAAAACCCAGAGACTGGTCATAAAAAATGATAATGGATATTTTATAGAGGTGGAGAGACAGAGGTGGGAGTTATGATTGCATCCTGCCCATCTGCAGCTATGCAGCTGCCCAGAATCAGTGTGCAGTGGTGGCATCTTCTGCCACCACTGTAGCCAGCTCTACCAGCTGGAAATTTCACCATTTCTACCTGGAGGTCACCTCTGCATGGGGGTACACTCTCAATCTTGTGTTGAGAGCAGAATGCATTTTCTTGCTTCGGACAAATTTTTCCAGGCTAACCCAAGCTAGGAGACTGAGGGGAAAGCTTCTTGCTCTCTACAACTACCTGAAAGGAGGCTGTAGAGAGGCAGGGGTCAGTCTCTTCTCCCAGGTCACAGATGATAGGACAAGGGGTAATGGCTTCAAGTT
>JAOXNG010000052.1:5440835-5453020 GCA_028566535.1 Scolopax minor | reverse complement strand
GTCCCAGACCTTAATGAGGACCGGTTAATCTGATATAAGTAAACACCTGATAGCAGTTTTTCTAGCTCTAAGACAACAGAGAGTCTGTTCAGATGCTCACCTTTGCTTAGGGCAAGAGGCAGCAGATCTTGTACTTACTGTACTTTTTATGGGAGAGCATTCTGCCAAAACACTGCTTTTAATTTCTCTTTTGGTGCAAGCCAGTGCCCGGTTTACAAATCTGAAGTTCTGCATGGCATCTGTTATACATAAAGTGACAACTATTTTAGATATTGCCCTTCTCCCCGTGTTTCAGCTTAGCACGTGAGAAAGCCACAATCTTTTTTCACCTCCCCTATTTTTGAATAACCACATGTCAATACTTAGGGATCAGGAAGTCCCTGTGCCACCCTCTGCCACCTGCAATCTCTCTGCCAGTAATGCAGAGGGACAGGAATGTGTTGGCATATAGGATATGCTCTATGCCCTTATGTGCTGCAGGTCTTTGTGCTCTTGAACTCATTTTCTTTAGGACCTGAGAAGTACTTTTCATGAAGATGTTTCCCTCACAAATCTGATCTACTTTTGTAGTAATTTTCATGTGTTTAATTGCTGAATGCATGTCCAGAAACTGGGACAGATATCAGCTATATCTTCAACAACTAGGGGTGTGCAAGTTAAGTGTCACTTTCTTGTCCTATTTCTCTCCTGCCATGCCCTATCCCTACAGCACCTGGATTGGTGCTGGTCCTCAGGCGTAAGATAGAGGACATACCTAGCTGGGTCCTAAGCTAAAAGGTCATTATCTGCCTGTGACAAGGCTTTCAGACTTCTGAGACTGTATATCAATACACTATGTGAGCAAGAGGCAGCACCATACGTCATCTGCTTAACAGCCCCAGTCATGCTGGAAGCAGAGGTCAGGAGAAGAAAACCAGAACTGATGGGCACATGGATAAATACCACCTGCTCTATGAGCACATGTGAAACAGCAACCTTATTCTGTGTTACAGACAGCACTCCAAAAATCACCACCTGCAGCATGACATCTTCCCCAGGCAAGATCTTAGGAAACAATTTCAGGCAGTTTCTATTCTTAAGCCATAAAATCTGTGAGTTACTGCATACCATTTCTGCTGCTCTGGTCTCCTCACTCAGTTCCCTGTGAACTAGTAGCTGGGCAAAGCCCAGAGCCCACTCTAAGCCCAAAAGCAAGATTGCTTGACCTTCCCATTTTTGCATCACCAGCTAGTTTTCACTCCCATTCCCATCATAACTCAAGAAACTGTCTATCCTGGAGATGAACCACTTATTGAGAAACGATCAAATTCATTTTTGGTTCCTTTACCTTCCTATGCCAAAGCAGCAGAGAAGAGCATACTTGGTCCAGACAGCCAACTAAGGCCAGAGAAGCGAGGCCATACATCAAGTTCAGAAAAAGACAATGCATGAATTTGATATATTTTAGGCAGAAAGTCAAAGGGATGGGCTGGGGAATGCTAAGGACTCATTGTAGAACCAGGAAAACTAAAAACAGCTTAGACACTCACTTTAACAAGGAGGGAACTCAGGCAGTGAGTCCCCAGCTGAGTAATTTCTTCCAGGAAAATGACAAGTTAGAGGGGTGACTGGCTTGAGATAGTTCAGGGAAGGCAGCAAGCTGACACTCCTCCCTCTATGAGGGGAACAATGTATGTTTTACCAAGTGAAGCCTGTTCCAGGAATGACATGGGTCCCAGACAGTGCAGGTGACATGGGTTTTTCCCCCTCCTGGAGATCCTTAAATGCTTATTGCTCTCCTAGTGCATCAGGTATCTCCAAATGGGTTCATCAAACCTTCCCAAATACCTGTTCTCTCACCATATTTACTTAAGGCAAAATCTTAAGTTAGCCCATTTTGTTGATTGTCTTAACTTCTCTCTAGTTATGCACAAGGTCACCCATTACCATAGTGTGAGACAAGAATTAATAAACTCTCTCAGAGAAGTGTTATGAACATGTGTTCCATAGCTAGGAAAGGGAGTCTGAGGGAGTGTTTATATTCAAACAAACTTTCTGGTTTGAAGTATTTGGTAATTTAAAACAGATTATGCTGCCATAGGCTTCTGATGACCCATGACAGGAAAACACAGTGCTTTCAGAAAAGCCATTATTTACCTTCCAATGTTTGCCTGCACCCATCTAATATGATACACAACTTCCTTCTACACACCTATAAGCCATGGGATAGTGCTGGCACCTTTATCCCACTTCTCACCTCTCCCACCTAGCTTCTCCCAAGTCATCTTTTCATATTTTCCCACCACTACCCTTACTCCCTTACAGCACGTGTTGCCAGTGCCTTTCCGCATACACATATGCGTACGCATACAGCCATTAAAGCTCAAAAATGTTTTTTAATAATCACGCTGTATTTAATTAAACATGCAACAACTAGCCTATTAGAGTAAATTAAATTTGAGTGAGACATTTGAACAGCGAATAGTGAAGATATCAGTTTCTAAATCCTTCAGAAGAACAGGGAAAGAAAACTGGATTATGCCAAGGGAAAGGTGATGCTGGAAGACCAGCAATGCTTCCTAAACCTTTTCAAAGGGGCTTCACAGCCTCAGAGAATTTTCACCTGGTAGTGATTTTTTTCAGATCTAGCTTGCTGAGATGCTCACTTCCAGCAGCTAAAGCTCAATAGGCTTTCTAGCAGGAGCAACCTGGTAACCAAAAAATATAATTTCTCCAAAATACTCCCAGAACTCTTCACTTCTCTGTACCTTTTTTAATATGTAAATGAAACTTACTCTTCCCTTTGCCAAGAGTTTTACCAACCCAGTAAGACTCTACCCCAGGCAGGAAAGGTTCTGCAGCCCTGCTGGCACGAGGGAATAAAGGCTAAAGGAATGCAGAATTGAAGCAGTTAATAAAGCACCTTAGTGGCCCATCAGAATTAGATACCCTAGAAAACACCTCTGGGTATCAAATTCAGTTCACTCAATATTAACTCTGTAGGAGACTTTGGGCATTTTCACCTATACCTCATTTTTTCTTATCTATAAAAATAAGACAGTGATGCTATCTTGCCTCCATGCTGCAGTTTGGGATCCCTGCATCTCTAGGCAAGTATGTAATGAACAGAAGTGACAGGAAAAAAAATAACAAATAGAGCTTGTAATTCCCTGTGGCAGTCAAGACCACCAATGCAATTTGGGGCTACACAGGTAGGGAATCATGTTATGAATGAAGCAATATTATTACTTTACATGACAGAATAAAATACTATATATATAGCTTTGAGCACTGAAACCATGAGACTCTCTGCAACAATATTAAGGCATGCAATGCTTTATAGACACTCTTTTACCTTCAAGAAGGAAGGTTTGATATTCCAGGTTTCACAAACTGCCACAAAGATGGCATTTCTCAGGAGACAGCCAAAGGCAAACAAATCCTTTAAATAATGTAAGACAACTAAAATGTCCAGAGCAGAACAATCACCTCAACTAGGCTGGCAAAGATTGGCATAACCAAAAAGTTGGAATGGTGTTTATTTCCTGCAGAAGGCAAAGTTTGAGCATGTGGGAAGGAAAACTGGGAACAAGCTAAGATGGCGAAATGCAGAAGACCAGACCACATTCCTGGCAATAAGGTTCAGTTAGGTTAAGGCTGATCTCCTAAGGGTAGAGGATAGCAGACCTGTAGTTTGAAAAATAGGGCCTACTTTTCAACCAGTTGCCCACAAATGGATGTAAACTATGGTGTTTGAAAACCCTAAAACTCCTACACACAGAGACAGTTTTATATATGGGGTGAGTGCTTCTATGTATGAATATTGTGCATAGCTGTAATCTGTGGCCCTTAAGTTGATAAAGTAGACTGAGTGATCATTAGGGAAAAGGACTAGCAATCAACTGTCTCAACTGTGGTGTGAACAGAGCACTGTACAGTTGTGCTAGGACAACCATAAAGTACAGAAATATCAACTAGTCTGTTCTAGAAAATAATTTCTACTGCCAAGGGTACTAACCAGACAGTGTATCATCACTGATTTAGTTTACCTCTGCCTCCATCCATGGGTTAGTCTGCCCTTGGTTACATCAGGGTGAAGCCAAGGGAACAAGTCTAGGCTGACACCAGCAGTAGCGCACACAATATGGCCCACACTATTATTCTTCCACTTTAACAATCCCAGTCTTGGCTGCAGGATCATAAACCTGATGGACGGGTGCAGTGTAGTTAACTGACAATGGCATTCAAAATGCAGCTGTACAAAACACTCCCGATTCTGCTGAACAAGTCAAGCTTATAACAGGATACACGAAGGAAAAGGAGATATCAGCAGGCTGTGGAGGTCCACAAGCAAGCAGACTTTGACTCCACGGCCAACTGGATGGCGGAGAACAAGCTGCAGTCTCTGTCCATGCTGAGTGAGTGCACTCTGCAGTACCAGGACCAACAGTCCTGGAGGCAAGGAGCTCTATTTGCAGAGCTGGTTGAAAGTTATTGGCAAGGAGCCCATTATGAGCTCAGTAAATAAAGTATCCAGATAATAAAAATACCCAAAGGCACTGTTTAATTTTTCTGAGGGTTCTGATACAGCCAGTAATATTGAGAGGGAACAGAAATCTTGCAGACAGGAACAGGATCGCAGGGCTAAGCCATCTTTCCAGAAGAGTGAAATACAAGGCACCTGGTAGATCTGATAGCTTGCAGCCTGTACAGCTAGATACCTCACATTCATTTATGGGGTGAACAGCTGAAAAGGAAGAAAGTGTGTTCAGGGACTGTACTCGGACAGGAGCTTGTGTATTGTGAAACGTAAAGTCCTCTTGAACCTTAACTGCAAACTCTTGATGGATAAAAGGGTGAATACTTTGTGTATCCATTACCTAGGAGTACATCAAAGGGAATGAACAAGGAGATAGAAGCCACAGGTTGCCTTCCCCTGCAGTCTCACTGAAGTTGTGGTGTGGTGGTTGCTGCATGGAAAAGGGAGATGAGGTCCAACCTGTAAACAGTGGGTATGCTTTGAGTTTGCTTGCCTCTTCACTAGAGCCTCAGATGGGGAGCTCAGCGTGCCCTGCAACGAGGTGGTACAGGATGTCTAAGAGGACATGCTCCAGTTGGGTCACCCACTGCACCCTGGCAGATAGTAGGAGGCCAACTGTGCACATCTTGCAAGCAGTGACGTGGAAGGGACCAGTGGACCTTGCCTTTTACTCCCTTCTCTGCCATTTTTCTGGCTAGAGCTGGACTGAGTCTCCACATGTATCAGGGCAGCAGGGACTGCCCACTTTTCATCCCAAATGCACACACACTCTCATTCCCCAAAATGGTCCCTTTCATCTGACTAGAGGACCTTTCTGGATCTCCAGACATTTCAGCAGATCCTCTTCCTTTTACCATCCCTTTTCCTTGAATGCTCATTTTTCTCTGTAGCCTAGCAACTCAGCACAGACTCAGAATATTAACAATTCCTGTCCCCACACACGATCTTCTCCAGAGGCCTGAAAAATGTGATAGCAGAAAGGCTGAGAGGGGTAGGAGCAAGCACGAGAGATGTAGGAAGCATGCAGGGAGCCTCTACCAACATTCAGAAACAGCAAAGCTATCAAAGCTATTCAGCTGTCGTATCTGCCACCTTCACTTAACATGTACTTAACATATAGAGCTATATATAGCCTCATTTATTTACATATTCAAATAGCAACACAACACGCACACACTTGTATTTGGATCTAGGTTCTAAATTGAGGTGCTGGCATTCTTGCGCACATACATTCTCTGTTGCTAGATGCTTTAAACGTATATATAACAGGATGTCAGAAGGTCAGATTCTCAAGATCTAATTTGGTTTTCAATCAAACCAGATGAAGCTTTCACTTGTGGGAAGATACTTTAGTATTCTGCAGTAATCCTCTCCCATGCTGCAGCATTGCTATTGAAACAGGTGGCAGTTTGGAACATTGCTCTCAAATACAGACAGCTTTATAAAAAAATATATTAAAAATATATAAAGGCTGTGGGAGTTCTGCCTGTGTAAAAACCTGAATAAAAACTTAAGCAAGGAAAAAAGAAAGACATTTTTATCCTGGGCAAAGTTTTCTGCAGTAGCAATTCTAACTACTACAGGAATCCTGGGATACAAGCTGAAGTGGTTCATACCACACACAACACTGACATGTTCAGATCTAAAGATATCTTGGCTGATGCAGGAACAGATGGAGCACTGCAATACATAGCACTGTTCAGCTGAAAGCATACAGTAAACTATATGACATCTCTCCTGTCGTGGGGTGGAGTCACCTACAAAACACGGGGTTGAACTTAGCCTTTTCAGTAAGAGTCCAGAAATGTTCTCATTTGGGAAATAGCCTAGTGAGCAAAATATTGGAACTCTGTTTCTCAGTACCTGAGCAGGGTTGACTCAGCGCTCCTGAGGCTTGAACTTGTGATACTGGAGGACTTGCAGAGCTGATCCTTAGGGATAACAGCATCACAGGAAGATGTACAGGGCGAATATTTATAACAAGCATTGCCACCTCATTTTATTCATGCTGCGAAACTCTGGGTAGGCTAGAAATCAGCCAATCTACCTAACAGCTTTTCCATAACCAAGCATTTCCAGTCATGCAGACAAAGAGCTTTCTGCAAAGTCTCCCATTAAGATGTCATGTGACTGCTACAAGATCCCTAGGAAGTAGCCAGAATGGTAGAATAGAAAGCCTCAGGGGCAGAGTCGCTCTCTAGTCCAGCAGTTCACAGTCTTACTTAAACTGAGAGTTTGCTTCAGCAAGGTTTCCATAGTTTACCATCTACTGATCTATGTACACGGCAAAAGCATGCAATTCAGCCAACAAAAATATTTCATTCAAGAACATCATTAACATTCAAAACTTCATCTCTTCAGCACAAGCATAGGAGGAGCCTTTGATAGGGGAAGCGCTAAAGCTGTCCCCTCTCACATGAGGACACCTCCAGGAGGTACAGTGGCAGGGAGCTGGCTGAACTTGCTGCTTTACTGGCTGCTCTCTGCTACATATGCACTGAGTCCTTGAGACTTCTTGTGTCAGAAGAAATTGCTGGTGCTTTGTGCAGATCCTGGCTTTCAGCTGGCCACAGCATTGGCAGAGTCTGTATGGTAATTTTTGGGTTGTTACTTAGCAACTTAACTCCAAGACAGAGAGAATTTCTCTGCAGGCAAGCAACACCAGGGCCAAGGGCATAGGGAGAATTTTGTCATGGGAATGGGATAATCTGTGAAACATTATGGAAGACAGATATGATTTTGCCCTTCTACAAGTTGCCATAAATGCAGTAAATATTGACATATGAGTCACACTGACCTATTTTCTAGTTTTTAAGTCAGGACAATTTCTTTGCAGCCAATTTTAGCACCAACAAATGGGGAGTACTTCAGGCACCTTCACAAGTTTACTTGATTCTGAGCTATTTTGTGCAAACTCTTGTGGAAGGACCATTCCTGTCTTTCAGGCAGAAGGGGACCCCCGCTTGTTTAAAATCTGATGATCCACTCCCCCATACTATCACACCACAGAGCTCCCCTGAGACCAGATGGTTTACTTGTCCTCATATACTACTTTAGTCCTTTCAGCAGGGATCTTTCAGCACCATCAGTGGGAATTTTATTGAAGAAAAGCATAGTGTGGTGTGAGCAGATATCCACATCTGATTCCTGACTTTTTAGACTGTAGCAGTGCAAATGAAAGTCACCCTGAGCCTCGGCAGACACAGGATATCACTACTGCAAGGACAGACAAGGTAACCTCAAATCTACCAATGTCAAATAAGATGGGTCCCTGACATCTGCTTAGTTGCAAACATGTTTCTAGGAGTTCATTGTATTTTCACTCTTACCATCTACGTAGATGAGCCACAGAGTAGGCAGTCGTACCTCCTGCCTGCAAAAGAGACCAGCTCAAAGCTGCCATGTCTGGAGTGGTTTGGAGGTTATTTTCCACCCTGCTGCAACCATCTTTTATTTCTCCAAACATCCCTCTAGCAGAAGGGAAAAAAAGCATCAAGATGTTGTTGCTTTTCTTCAGCTAGCCAAGTGGTTGTGTGTTTATGCACAAGCTACTTCCTCTTGCTGGAGGAGCAGAGATGTGAGAAGGCCACCAAGGTGACTATATGTAACTGATAGCAGTGAGCAGAGGACACTGCACACAACATTGTGCAGGACTGCCTTTTGCAACCCCCCGTAACTCTCCCCTTCAGGAAAATTCTATTTCACATGTACAGGACTGCTACTGTTTGATTTCCTGAGCAAACAGCCACCCAGTGCTCCGCAGCCCTGTACACCAGGACTCGAAATGACCCAAATTGTACTGAAGCAATCATTGGCAGAGGAAGGTACAGACAATTGCCAGCTCTGAAGACACCTTCCATCTCAACTGAATTTTTGCAATACCTTGGTTTAAATCACAGCACACAGAAGCCCCTAGCATGGGGAAAAAGCACATGCCAGCACAGAGCCTGGAGATCTCACCCTCAGTCAGAGCTGTACCATTCTTAGTGTGCCACACCAGTAAGATCTGGCCCTTCTCCAGCACTAAGGTCCCACAGCATCCTCTGCTACCTGTAGCACTACTATCTCAGGAGCCTATAACCATCCAACAGGACTACAGCCCCTGCATTACAGCACACCATCATTACCTCAGCACCAAAGCTGCCTTCTATTTTTACTTTTTTTTTTTTGCAGTCTTCAATATTCAGCAGCCTTAAATACCAAGAGGTAATGTGCACACACACTCTCAGTTTAGATACCACAGTGTCACAGGGCTGGAGATACCCTAGGTTACAGGGAAACATCTACAGCACTAGAGTGCCATGTCATACTTGTATCTCATAAGATATAACTTCAGAAACCTCTGACTGTAGAATTTAAATGCTTTAACCTTTGCTTTTCAAAAAACATTTGGACATCCAGCAATGTAGAATATATTGACTGGGAAAAATCTGTATGTCATTTCTCCATTGAAAAGGGATGGCAACAAAACAGAACAGAATAAGAAACATGCTAATATATTTCAAAAGAATATATTGTAGTATAAGGTACAGTACAATAGTAGAAACCTCTTAAAATCCCATGTTTTTTAAAGCTCAAAACATCTATACCAATAGAAAATCCTTTTGGGGGGCATATCACAGCAAAATTGTTTCTCTCCATTACTGCAGGCATACAGAGGGTCTGCTGAAGGTCCTCAAAGGATACTGCCAAAGCTACATCAGCCCCAAGGAAACCAGGGGTTTGCATACACAATAGGACTGTCAGAACAGTTAGAGAATGGGTCATCATGCATCCAGATCAGCAATCCCACACAGATATACATTTTCCTGCCTTTCCCTTCCCCTTTCCTGAAAGCTCTGACCAGAACATCCAGCTTAAGGGGCTGCTGCATTGTGGACCAGAGAAAGCCTCTTGTATGGAGCCCAGCCACCCACACTGCCTTCATTCATCAACAACACCCAGCGTACAGCAGAGTCAGGCACAGATATTACTGTGAATGAGTTATACTGAAACTGAGATTCAACTAGTCTGTGCATATTTGTATTCCAGTGAAAACAGACCTGCAAAGCCCGATCAGGACAGATTCCACCACAAAGGCTATTTCAAGCATGCCCAGTACATGAAAAAATTGGCATCGAGAGAAAAGTGATGCCCCACTGATGATGGCATAACAGGTTGTAGGATGAACGGTGCTGGTCAAGAACACCACTTTCTTTTGTGTCAAATGACAATCTAAAACACTTGCAGGTTGTTGCTGTCCTGGGACATGCTTTACATCTCTCATGAAGAGGGAAAACTTCTTTGCCAAAGAAGACATCTTGTTTTTCAGGCAAGCTTTGTGAAGTTGGGAGATATAGCAGACACGATGCTTCCTTCCATAGCTCCCAAAAGATCCAGTGCAGTGTGCCAGCATGAATTACTGCAACCAGACAGCAGTGTGGCAACAAGTGATACAGGAATCGGGAGCAGGAGATAATGAAGCGAAGCATCAAGGCCAGCTTTGACAAGCATCCATGCACCAACCTCTAACCTCATCCTGCACCAACCTCTAACCTGTTTGTACTGCAGCAAAAGGTATTGACAATCCTGTAGGCATCCTTCCTTTAACTCGTATATTCCTGCAAACATTTCTGTGGAAGCCTTGTTTCTTACACTAGCCCCTGCAACAATCCCCTTGTAACTTTTCAACTTGTCACCAGGTTTATAAAACTTTAAAGCTAGTGCTATAACAAACTGAAACAATGTTATTGCAGATGTAGGAGAGCATCTCAGGATGAATAAATTATAGGAGCCACAAAGAAATCACAACTATAATGGCTGGATGCTCCGAGCTGTCTACAGTGTGCAGATACACAGGAAGGAGCAGGTTTAGGACTGCACAGATCATAGGGCAGGAAAACTGAAGCCTTATGAAGGGTAACCTTCTCTTATTTCAAATGCATACAAAACTTCTGGTTGTTTTCTTTACTGAAATAGTTCATTAATGCTCTAGGGGAGTCTGAACTGTTGTGTTCTGTTCTATCCCACCAGTCACAGGGCAGAATGAAAGTATAAATAGAAAAAAACAACAACTCAACTTATGGCTAAAAGGCTGGAGTAAAAGCCAAGGCTTCGGATTCTTTGAGCATGGGCTGACTTACAGGTCACCAGGCATGGTTGCAGCAGATGGGGAAAGCCTAAGCCAAAGGGGAAAAAGGATATTGGGGCAGGAATTAGCTCGGCTCATTAAGAGGGCTTTAAACTAGATTTGAAGGGGGATGGGGCTGGAACCAGTGTCACTGAAGTGGTGCCTGGGAGTACCGCACCGGTGCTAATAGGCAAGGGTGCCAACAAGGTCTTGCAGCCTCCTGCAGCAGTTGAGGTGGGCGAGAAAAACACATGTGTCAGTGAAGACACGGGGAGTAGTGATAGGATGATAACTGCAGATATGTCTGCACACGGACAGGCGGGAAGTAGAGTTTACCCCCCCAGAAAAATAGTGGGACGATTAACCCAGCTGAAGTGCATCTACATGAATGCACGCAGCATGGGCAACAAACAGGAGGAGCTGGAGGCCATGGTGCAACAAGAAAACTATGATCTAGTTGCCATCACAGAAACGTGGTGGGAGGACTCGCATAACTGGAGTGCTGTGATTGATGGCTACCAGCTTTTCAGAAGGGACAGGCAAGGAAAGAGGGGTGGTGGGGTGGCCCTTTATGTTAAGAACAGTATTATATGCCTAGAACTCAGCAATATGCATGATGACAGTGTTGAGTGTCTATGGGTAAGAATCAAGGGGAGGTCCAGTAAGGCGGACATTATGGTGGGAGTCTGTTATAGACCCCCAAACCAGGATGCAAAGACAGATGAAGTACTCTATAAGCAACTGGCAGAGGCCTCAAGATCACTCTCCCTTGTACTCATGGGGGACTTCAACTTCCCTGACATCTGCTGGAAATACAACACAGCAGAGAGGCAACAGTCCTGGAGATTCTTGGAGTGCATGGAAGACAACTTCCTAACGCAGCTGGTGAAAGAACCAACTAGGGAAGATGCCCTACTGGACCTGCTTATAGTTAACTTTGAGGGTCTTGTGGGGGATGTAAACGTTGGGGGTCGACTCGGACAGAGTGATCATGAAATGATCAAATTTTCAATTCTAGCTGAAGCAAGGCGGGGGGGCAGCAATACTGCTGCCTTGGACTTCCGAAGAGCAGACTTTGGCTTCCTCAGGAGGGCGGTTGAAAGTGTCCCTTGGGAGACAGTTCTGAGGGCCAAAGGTGCCCAAGAAAGCTGGTCCTACTTCAAGGAGGCACTCTTAGAAGCCCAGGAAAGAGCCATACCCAAGACCCGGAAAAAAAGCAGGAAGGGAAGAAGACCAGCCTGGCTAAATAGAGAGCTTTGGCTGGAGCTCAGGAACAAAAAGAAAGTTTATGATCTTTGGAAAAGGGGCCTGGCAGGCAAGGAGGATTACCAGGAAGCGGTGAGGATATGCAGGGGGAAAATTAGAAGGGCCAAGGCTCAAGCTGAGCTCATCTTGGCCACTACAGTTAACAATAATAAAAAGGGTTTTTTTCGATATGTAAACAGCAAGAGGAAGAGTAGGGAGAACGTGGGTCCATTGATGAATGAGGCGGGCACCCTAGTAGTGGAAGACGCGGAGAAAGCGGAGTTGCTAAATGCCTTCTTCTCTTCAGTCTTT
>JAOXNG010000052.1:2889223-2901087 GCA_028566535.1 Scolopax minor | reverse complement strand
GGTGAGGCGGGTGGGGAAGCAGAGCGTGGTGATGATGCATGTAATGGGGTACGTGGGGAGGAGGAGGAGGAGGAGGATGCATGGAAGGATGGAACTCGGCCGAGTGTGGCAATACCACCACCTTCCGAACTCCATTTTCTTCCACCACCTGTCAAGAAAGGAAACGTCGATACAAAAAAAAACAATCTTGTAAATATTATATATTTTATAAAGAATGTCTACGCTTTGGTTTATACCCGCAATCAAGACAGTCAGGGATACACCAAAATGAGTTCCAGTGGAAACCCAGCAGAAGCTACTGGAAGAAACTGGAGATCGAGGCAGTCAGTTCCAAGCAGCTGAGCCTCACGCACTGCAGTGGTAAGCAATCTATAACTTATGCATAACGTATATATATTCTTTTAGTAAGTAAAGTGACTCTATGAGGGTGTAATTCCCAGTCTACTTGTAATTACAGTTAGAAGAGCTGCCACAGAACCACATCCCCAGTGACAGTGCTACAGGACGCACAAGTCACTGCATGTCACCTCCTTTGTGGGACACGTCCTTAGGCCCTGGCAAGCACAAAATATTTCACATCAGCTCTGCTGCCTTCTGCTATGACCCAACCCAACTGAAATGTCAAAATACTTCATGTTTGCCACAGGCTAAGAGAATTCTAACAAGGGACCTGTCTGTGTGCTTGAATTCTAGGATAAAAACATGCTCAGATAGTGCATATATACGCACACTCCTCAACTGGCAACATATAGGCTCCTTTGGGAGTCTTAATTGTGCCAGCATTAAATACATTAATATCTCAATGTATTGCTTTTCCTGCAGTAAATTTAAAATACATCAAGGTTTCATACAGTAACGCATCTCTGAATCTTAAAACTGAGAAGAGACTTTGGGGCTTTGGACAAAACATGGGTTTTAGAAGACAAGGTGAAAAAAATAACATCAGAGTGGGATTCACAACAAGATGTATTAAATACTGAGGAAAACACTGCCCAGTTTAGTCTCATCTTTAAGACCCCTGAAACAGACAACCAGAGACTGAGTTTTACAGGGTCCTTTCTCCAGGCAGGGTTCCAGTAGTACAGAGGACATCTGCTCTCATCTGTTCTCATCCCGTGGTTACACTCCATTTTGCTTATCTGAGAGATTAATTTTCAGCACCTCCAGTTCTGAAGGGGCCAAAGGCTTCTGAATTGTCCATCAGAGAAATCTCCCGGTCATATTCCAGTTTGTTTCTTCTGACACAATACAGAAGTCCACTACCATAAAGTTTGGGCTGTATCTAATAAGAAGTCTGACTCGGAAGCAAACTAGATTGTATTAAATCCTATTTAAAAGCAGACAAATAATTTTCTCCCTCACACAAACATTTAGCGAGGTACGAGCAGTGCAACTGGAAAAAAAATAAATCAATGATAGAAAAATGTTCAATATTAAAGGCAAACCGATGCTTCAAAATTAATCAAGTCTCAGTGGTTTGTTGTGGATTGATTTAAAATTAGTCTGCAGCTTTACTTTTCCTTCCTCCTAAATCAGTCATCTCCTCCAAGTCACATTTAAAAACGCAAATCACAAATGCTATTAGGCAGGGCCTTGCAGTGCTTTGACATTAACAGAGGTGGATCGTGTAGTCAGCAGAAAACATTATCCCTGGATGCAAGTGGGGGGCACATTCCAGCTGCAGGTTGGCATACTGAATTGAGAGGCCAAAAAAAAAAAGCATTTTTATTGCAATCTGTAAAGTAAATACTACAAAATAAAACCTGCTCTTAAAAGATTTCACCTTATTTATGCAGCCCGCTATTATTAAAAATATACACAGTTTATATTTTCAGGCATTCAAAGAAAGCACTTACGTAAAAGCAGGCCATATGTTTTATCCTGTTAGTTTTCTTCAAGATCCTCTCTTAGAGCATATTTAGTTTGGCTATAAGAAATCACTGCAGCATTTCCTAGTTGGCCAAGAAGGCATTACAGATGTTGAAATACCGCTTACGCCAAAAGTACATTTTGAAAAGCTCCTCAGCAAAAGACAGAGCAAACTAACAAGAAATTCTTCTTCTGAAGGGAAATAGAATGTGTCTGCTCACAAACTGCTGCGACAGAGTCCAGCTGCGGGACGGTCTCAGAGTCAGCTGTATTATTAGCAAGTATTAACAGAGTTTAAATAGAAGAAAAAAAAAAAAAGTGACAAGGAGAAGTCACTCAAGCCTAAGTTTATACTGAATACACTTTGTTCTAGAAACAACATGGGGGCCTTTTTGGTTCATCAAGGGAACTAAACACACCACTTGAACCACATGACATTGCAGAATATCATAAAACACGCTATAACAAGTCAAAATCCAGAGCAAATTTTGATGGCTTTGTTAACTCTATTTTACACACATATCAAGCAAGAACACATGGCAGTTTTGGGTAGAAGGGATACATGAATATATGAAGATTTTCACATGATTTTACTGTCTCAAGTTGCCATGTCCTCATTACCCACTACTGAATCACTTCACTCCACTTTAGCAGAAACCAACGTAATTATCTCTGGGCTCCTCCAGGCAGATTTGGGGACAGAAAGATCAAGACTCCTTTACTGACAAGAACAGTACAAGGAGGTCAAGCTGTGAGGAGCTCAACCGATGATCAAGTCGGTTTCAAATTTCTCTATCCCTGTCACAACGACCAAGGGGCAACAAAACAAAACTCATTTCATGTGACAGCAAACACAGAACTGTATGTTTCAGTCTGCAGAGCTCAGCATCTGCCAGCGCTTCGCGTTCTGTTTGCGCTGAAGACTCGATTTCACGTTGATGCATGAATTATCTGGGGGATCTTTCCCCAGGGTCTGCGTGAAAGTACCTACTTAGAACAGCGGAGGCAGCTGTATGCAAAAAGACTACTGCCAGGGGAACCTAAGAACACAGAGTTACAAGGTTTTACCCCAAAAAACACCTGATTTTGAACATCACTAGAAAATGAGAAACTTCGCCTGCCCTGTTTCAAACTTTGGGTTTAATTACTTGCCTTTAATAATGCATTAATTGAAAAGTAAATCAAACTGGAAAACTTCCAATATCTCTGATAGCAGTGCAAATGCCACACACCCTCAGGTCTGACCTGCTACGGCTGAACAAGACAGAGGAGTGGAAAAATCAACAGGAATGGAAAAGTAAAGCTGGGAGAGAAGCCCAGAGCCCTGCTCCTTCCATAGGCACATGTCAGCAGCTTTAACACTCCTCTCCACACCTCTGCTGTAACAGTAGGGTGTTTTGCTGAATGTTAAGGAGATCAGAGCTGGTAAAGAAAAGAGGCATTGAAAACTGATATATTGAATTATACTAGAATGGGAAAAATCTGAATTAAGAGAAGACATTAAAGAGAAAAGTAAGAGGGGAAAGAAAAAAAAAGACTTAAGGGATGAGAATGATAACTGGTTTATGACCCATATAACCCCACTGTAAAACCCCTCCCAGTCTTGTATCCATACAATGTGTGACACACATTCAATTCCAGCACTGCCCCCAGCCATGTTCCCACAGTCCTAGCACCCAGCTCCCAATACTCCTACCACCCAGGCCCCACTTTCTCCCTGAAACAGGACCAAAGGAAAAATCTGCTAATGGAGCTCGACAGATAGCCAGTCCAGAGCCACCTTACTAAAAGGAATCCTTACTGCCCAGTAGGATTATTAAAAAAATCCTGAAAACTAGACCAAATTCTAAGCAAACAGAAGGTGCTAGAGCCTACAGTTAAATAGTTTAGTTCAATGGAAAAAAATACTAGAAATGCTTTCAACAGCTCTTCTAGATAAAATCATCAATAGCCTTATCATTAAAAAGCCACACCCACAAACACACTTAAATGTAAGAATAAATCAAAAGTTTACCTGAGATACATAGCCAGGAGGCACAAATATAGGTGGCATAGAACCATTTGGTGACATCATAGGAACGTGGGCTGGACCTGAGAAGTAAAAACGTGCCACTTTTTAACAAACGTAGCTTTTTACAAACTCAAGACACCTTTTTTTTTTTTCCCCAAAGGTGGTGGCTCGCTTTGGTGCCTGAAAATCTAGCAACCACAGCCAACTCTGTATTTACAGAACTACTTTTAGACAAGTAGATTTAGAAGCAAGGATTAAACTATCCAATAAAAAGGTGAGGAGTGAAACTTAAATAATCAGGACCACAAGTTTAAAAAATTAAAAGTGACTAACAAATTTTCATCAAGAAAAATAATGCGATTTATGTCACTGATGGATATACTCATTTTCATATTCAAAATACACATAAAGGAGGACTTTATGACTTTCAGGAAGCACCAAGAATTTTAGATAATATTGCTGAATGCAAGTCTGTCTGTATGTTTATTCTACAAAAAGCACAGATTACATTTATCCCAACCGTGACACTTACACTGCCAACAGTATTTCTTTAATTGTACAAAAATCAGCAGAGATCAATTGGAGTTCTTCTTTTGGAACCAAGTTAAAAGTCCATAGCAACAACACTGGCACTAGAGTAGTGCTGACAGCTGGTCTACCATCTTTTTTTTGTTGTTTGTTTGTTTTTCTTAAAATCAGAATATATTTCTTTTTTTGCATGAAGATAAAAGAAAAGTATTGCTGTCTGGACCTTGATAAAAGCAGAATAGTCACTTTTTATATAATATCATTTGAAATGGTTAAAAATATTCCAAAAATGGAAGTACTGATAAATTCAACTTGACTTACAGGAGATATTTTGACCCAGCTCATATTTGCAGTTCTGTCACTCACCCAGAAGGTAAAAAGCCCTTCGTAGCCACAAACAGCAGCCACTACCTTATATAAAATGAGGTCACAGAGCATCTATTAAAGTTGTTTAGATTAGTGTTGACTAACTCCCACCTAAATTCATGTGTTAAGATTCCAAGATGACAGTTATTCAAGGATCATTACAAAACCAGTTGAGGGTCAGCCCCTTTATAAATTGGCAGCAAAGTTAACAGAGATGCAGGAATCCTGGCAACTTCCCAGTGCTGTCTCCTTTGTGCTTTAAGTACAAGCTGAAAAATCTGATTTATTACATTCCAGAATATATAAAAACACACCGGACATTACAGAAACCAATACTGGCAGTAATGTTGTGATATCTGCAGAATTAAAAGATGTGGATTCAGTACTGCAGTTTTTCCTTTACCTTGAATACACTGAATGTGTCCATCTTCAGTTGTAATTGTAAATGTTTCACCTGGGTTTACCTGTACGAGAATAACCTGTAGAAAACAAGAGATGAAAGGTGGCGTTTTTAAATTTTACAAATTACCTGAGGGAAAAAGCCCATCTTTTCCTTATATACATATTAGATTAAAACAATATAGCTTTGGCAGCTCAGAGAGTAAAAAAGCAAAATGAGAAACACTAACAGGTAGAATGAAATTTCTTCACACTTTGGCATAAAATTATTAGTTTTGCATATCCAGTATTTTTTCCCATTACTACCAGAAGTGCTTCCCTTGAGACACTTGAAAGCTTTTATTTTCAACATTTTCATGCTGTTTTTACTTCTTTTATCAAAGCAATAAATTACCTAAGATTCACCTTGCTTTCCAAGCTTTGCCTATGAGATTATTTCAGTTTCAGGGCTAAATTGGCAAAAATTAGGATTATACACATATGGAAAAAAATAAAATGCTTCGCCCAAAACTCAAGACATGTATTTTCATTGAGAGTGTGCTAGTGTGGACTTTGACAACATATTCTCTGATGCTGTCAGGTAACTTAACAAAGAACACAGTCCTCTGGGGGTGGAAGGATGGTAGAAGAGGTGACAAAGCAGGTCCTGCCCAACACCTCTGAAAGATCAGGTTTATTTTCTCACAGGTTTGTGTAATCCTGTAGTTAAAGAAATACAACCACCGGTGAGGTCTGGCGGGTCAGTCTGGACACGATGGCATGCACTGTCACACAAATCAATGCTGACATCTGCCCAAATTATTCCTCAGGCAACCTACAGCATCGCTTCCCTCCCGCTGGGTAACACCGACCATCACCTCATTCCACCCCACTCACAGCACAGGCTTCGGTCTGACTGTAAAATGTTGGCAGTGCTTCAGTTTTATTGTAACACAACTGCTTTACTACAAGAATTTTGCAGTGAGATTCTACTGTGTTACACAGGCACAGGTCTAATTTTTCAGTAAAATGAGAGATTTGGCCATGTAAGAACTGCACAGTCAAAATTCCACCCAAATTCCGAGGTGAAAGCCAGCACACAAAGAAGAAAGGCTGATAGCTAGTTTTACAAATATGTTTTATTTCAGTTTTTCTATGAAACCTAACCCTTTCATTCATTTTTTAGAAAATATTTTTATTCTATTCATGGAATGACAATTACAGCAGGTAGAAAGAATTCTCTGTCAGGTCTTTGGAACAGGTTTCAATTAACTGAAGTTCTCACAAACAGTTCAGGAAACCATTAACTGAACTCGGGGAGAAGGATCAGAAGTAAATGCTGTAATCACAGGGCTGCAGAGCAGTTCAGAGACTGGAATTTCAGGAATGCACGGGGCAACTTCTTAGAAGGAATGACTCGCTATTAATTAATGAAGCAAATGCAGTTCCATTTACCTTCCACCAAGGAAAATTTCCAGGAAGCTTGATTGTGTCTAATGAGTCAATTTAAGCCTAGTTAGACGACAGACTAGCACTAGGGGTCACAGTCACGTTGACACCTTCAGGTGTCCTGCACAAGTATTTCAGAACCAGTGGGATCGAGCTATTTCAAAGCACTGGTCAGTGTTTTGCTTTTCTCCCTTATTCACACACTTTCCATCACTGAAGGTTTTGAAAACAAAAAACCCTTCCAGAAAACTTCCAACTGAGACTTTACGGGAAATGAAACTAATGAACTCGGTGCCGCATCTGACTGAAGCGATTGGCCAAAGAGCACAAGATTTATTTCTGGGAACGAAACCACTGCCCAAATTCCCCACAATCGGCCCATCTCCTACATCACTGGCAGCAAAATAATTAAAAATAATCTGCATTAATAAAGCTTTGAAGTTAGTGGCCTATTTAAAAGCAAGCTTTCCAATGTGAGACCGTGGCTCAGAAGCTTCCCCTCTAAAGAAAGGTACCACAAACGAGCAGCACAAATAAGTGTATTCATCAGGAATCTGAGGGATGGCAACATGTGGTTGTTTATATACAGACATGCAAGAATGAGAAACATTAAATCACATTCCCACTCCCATGAAGATTTTCACTAGACAGACTTACTTGCTATTTCCAATATAATTCAACTAGAAGTCTGGGAGACTATCAATGTTGAAAGTCTCCTCTTCAAATGCCATTTTCCCATACACCTCCAAGATCCAACTGAGTTGTTTTATTTTTAACCCCATCTGATTGCAAACAATCTGCACTGGGGTTCCAAAAATTTCAATGACACTCACCTTCTTTTGGGTCATTTAGTATAATACACACCAGTATTCTTCTACCCACTGATCTATCCCGAGAGACACTGTACAAACACAGCTACAGAGATGGTCTCCAATTAGATCTACTTGATCTCTTTTCCTTGTGTAACATGAAGCAGCAGCTACTGAATAACCCCACAGCTGCTCAAGATCTAAAATTTCCTGTTGCTAATGCTGGAACTTCAAAACTAACTTGGAGACTCTATCGTTTTACTTATTTCAAAACACAGTCACTGCATTCTATATCCAGAGTCTAAGAAAACAAAGAGTAGACTTTTTTTTTTAAAATAAAAGCTATTTTTACAAGCAATACTACAATCCTCCGGCATCTGTAACAATTACAAATCATAGGATACTTCACGTAAAACTTTTCAGCACTTATGGACTACCAGATGCCTAATTTGTGATTATTTTGTTGTACCTTGTTTATCCACTGTACATTCAAATATACCAAGGTCTTAACTGTTACCCTTCATAATTATTTCATATGACAGTTATCCTCTAGAAATGTTTATGCAACTTTTCTTTCTGGATTAATTTCTTAATTCCTGTTTCAATTACAGTCTGATACTTGACGTTATAAACCAATCAGATTAAAGGAATGGGCAGCTTTGTCTCTTGCTTCAACAAAATGATTATTTAACTCCAGGCACATAAAGTTTTCAAATTTATGTTTCGTTATCACAGAATCCTAAAAAAGCTCAAGTTGGAAGGGACTTTGAGAGATCACCTGGTCCAATCTGTTGTGGGAAAGGGAGCCCAGATGAGATTATCCAGCCCCCTGTCCCATCACAGCCACCCAACACCCAGCTATTTAGCTATTTAAAGCAAACCTTTTCTTTCCTATCAGGACCAGTCACATTTGTAGCTGCTGTAGAGCAGGACAAAGATGCTTCTTAATTAATAACAAGTATTAAAACATTAGGACACCTGCAATATTTCTAAGTGCACTGGAAGTCTGTCTGCAAATGATGGGACAACATCTCAGTATGTGTGGTACAAGGCACTCGCTGCCAAACACTAAACTCATTTCGAGTTCACTGACAACTTACACAAGCTTGTATTTCAGAATCACTTTGCTTTCACTTTAGTCTGTATTTCTAACCATACTCAGTACTTCTGAAGGGTTGTGTCCAATAAAATTCTAATGTTTCAACTAAATATACTCAGGTTTCACCAGTGCATTGTAATTATTAATGAAGATACTTAATATCAGGAAGACAAGGTCTTTCCTCTCCTCTACATTTCCCTGCAATAGACTTCTTGGTTTAGAGCACTGCTCTAAACTCTAGCACTTGCTAATCTTTATTGATTACATGAGCTTTAAGAAGAGATTTCAAAAGCGTAGCGCTTTATTAAATCCATATATTTTTTCCTTTTATTCTTTAATTTTGTAGTTTAATTTTAAAGCACTTACATGCGCATAACAAACATTCCTTTTAATTTGCCATTTTTTCCACTTTTCCACTATATTAAAGCAGAATGATTCTCCTCCCCTCTGTAGCTGCACTTCCATTTTACTGATGCTGAGAAGCACATGCTTTTCAAGCTTTGCAAATCAGCATCCCAGCTCCTTTATTCCAAGCCTAGATTTTTCTATTTGTTTTCAAGCATGCTTGAATGTCAGCCTCCTGCTGGCACAGCATGGCGTGTGTTGTAAGAAAATGTGAGGGATTTACTTGCCTGTTGTATGCTGTCCCCATTAACCATATGAGGTAGAAGTGGCACTTCATTCAATATAGGCGTAGCTTCCAGTGGAGGCGGCTGGTCGGCCATCATGTCTGAAAACCATTCATTGACGGCCGCTCACATTAACCACCTGCTAGAACAAAAAAGAGAGTGTTCCATATTAGATACGTTTCTCTCCACTCCCCCTCATAATTCCCTACTTCGTTTGCCAAACTGGGTACCAGTGTTTCTGAAGGAAAATACAGCAGTGCCTTCAGGACACCACCTTGGGTTGTTTTTTTTTTTTTCTTCTTCTCCACAAAACAAATACTTGCACTGTGATATTTGAAAACTCAATATATATAATATAATCAGGAAAAATATAATCAGACTTTAGCGCTCTACAACGCTTCCCCCAAAGATTTTCAAACAAACTGACTTTAACTGCAGACAAAAGTTACTATAAAACATCCACTTATAGCTTCCTCGAACGTTTAAAAACTTGTGCAAACTGACAGTTTTAAAAGGATGGAGGAGGATAATAAGTCATATATCCATGTTCTCAACAGAGCACATCCAATTAGTCTAATATATTACCCTACTTTTCATTTTTAAGTGCTGCATTTAAAGAATACATATCCTTCTTCCAAACATGTGCTCTTTAAATACGTATCGTGCATATTCAACCCAACATGCCACGAGTGATAAAATCAGTCCATAAGTGATGCAATTACACAATAGTACAATTCACACTTTATTCCTAAATCTGTGGTTACAAATTCTAAATTGCTTGTATTCCAGAACCTAAGTTTGAGATCAGATAATTAACATATTGCATGTACATTTCAGTCCCTGCAATGATCAACGCCCCCCCAAACCATACAATTTCTCCAATGTAGCACCATGTCATCAATTCGGAAGTCAGACACAGTGAAAACAAGGCAACACAAGAGAGAAAACAGTCTTTAACAAGAGAATTCATGGAGAATTGCACATGGAAAAGCACTGTATAGTTTTGGGCTTCCAGTGAATAATCTGTGATTGAAATAAATGAAAATACATTCCAAACGTTAGTGAGTTTTCAGTGTATAGTTAGTTCAGCACCCATAAAAAGCACAAGAGAACAGGATACAGGAAATGCTGACATTTCCTTCTCCCTTCCCATTACCTCTTATAAACCCAGATGGAAGACAAAATGCACTTAAGATAGGCTAATTCATTAAATTAAAAATAAAAAGCAAAACAAAACCCACTTCTTTTCCCCAAATCTGTGCACGAATGAAGTCAGACTACACACAACTGTCAAATCTTTGTTCAGTTCTCTATAACCAGTATGGAAATTAGTTTCCATATTCAAATTGGGAGTGGGTGGGGGAGGAAAAATTATTAATTCTATACTTGTACGACTGAATCTTCAGCAGATTAGTGACACTTGGAGAAATATTATGGACTGATGGTTATCATTTCTTCTAGTCTGAACTCATTTCATTCAGAAAAAATCTGTAATAAAGGTGAGATTACATGGATTTTACCTGTAATTCCAATCCAAAGAGGCTGGTAAATTCCATTGTAAAAACCACTCCCTTTCTCGTTTGCAAAAGCGTCTCAAAATAATGGATACAATCCCACAGCCACAAAATACAACAGAACAAAATAACCCAAACTGCCCAAAACCCCAGCTCATTCTGCAGACCAATTCCCCCATGTCTGCCCCAGAAACAATTTTAAGAGGCAAATGTGACTGCACAGGTGCAAGGACAAGACACAACCTCTAAAGTTTAAACCTAACCAAGCGTGCTATTTATTTCCTGAATAAAATAATCTCCCATCCTATTTGTCAGATTTTGAATTACCTCTGCCCAAGAAACAAACTCATCTGATATATTTATATAACTATTCCAATTAAAAATACCTGCATGATAACACCTCCAGTTAGTATCTTGAAATTAAGGCAGAAGTTTCTTCTACTACACCTCACCCATTTTTAGAGGTTAGAACTAAGTTTTAAGAGCCATTATAGCAATTCAGTATAAAATATTTTCTATCTGCCCATGTATAACTGTGTATAGTCCCAATTTCTTTCACCTGAGAACCTCAAAATTGACAGAAATTAGCACTTAATATAAAGGGGAAAACCCTTTACCGAATAGCAACTACATCTGCATTTAGATGTTCAACTCACCAAAATAACTATCTGTAAAAAAGGCGATCTGAAACAAGTTCCAATACCACCTGCAATTTTCAATAAACATTCAAATTTTCTATACTTGTCTCCTACCTTGACTGTATGTAATTCTCTGAGGTTTTCTCTACGTTGGTGAGCAGCACGGTGCAGTTAGTACCAATTGTAGAGCAGAGCAACAACATCCACATGGTTATTAGAATCCTTAATTTATTGCCTGATGACACAGGTAGTATTTACATTTACACCTACACACATTTTCTACTTGCTTAGTGCTGCAACTTCACATTTTTCAGAGGAAGAACGTAATACTTGGAGTATTAGGAAAGCAATTTTTTTATTCAGTCAATGACAACGTCCAAAAATAGCAAATACAATTTCAAGTCTCCATATGGTCAGAGGAAATGGAAGTACTAGCCCAAATGAGAGCATTTTAGTAACTTTTGAGGCAGTTTCACCCAACTCAGAACACTAATATTTCACTGTACAGCTGGGCTCAGATGGCTGCAAGTGGCAAACACCAACGATAAAGAGGAACCTCCCACTGCACACAAAA
>JAOXNG010000052.1:2715342-2726784 GCA_028566535.1 Scolopax minor | reverse complement strand
ACAACAGGGAGATGTACCCTTGACCAGGGGTCCTGTCCTGCACAGAGCAATGCTTCAGAGGGTGCCAGGGTGGCTGTGGAGGAGAAGGGGGTGTTTGGTTTGGAAGGTGGTTGAGATGCACCAGGGCAATGACTTGTACCACAGCCTTTCTCTTGTGCTGCTGGGACATGGAAATAAAGCTGCCCAGGGCATGTAGAAATCATCCCTGCAGCCGTAGAAGAGCCCCAGGCCCCTGTCCCCTAAATGATGTTCTGTCATCTGGGATGTGAGACCAGGATAGCCTGGCATTCCTGCCTACTGCTGCGTGGCTACACAGCCCCCTGGGTCTGTGGGCTTTCAACCTGCAGCTGGGGGGAGTGTTGGGGAAGCTTGGGGGAGACCTGTGGACCACCAGGGACTGAGGAGGGAATTACCCTCTGACCTGGGCAAGGGCACGCTGGCAGCCTGGACCCAAAAGCCCTGCAGGTGGCCCAGGAGCAGCAAGTAGCCCAGGACCAGCAGACACCAGTAGCAGTCAGTGTTGGGCCATGTACTGTATATCCTAAGCAATGCTTATGAAACTTCAGCTGTTTGCTGGTGAAGTTTTCAATACCATAATGGATTATTTTGTTTAAAGGCTGGTAAGGTATCTGATATTTCTCTTAACAATTTTATGGTATTGAATGTGTAAAAACTTCAGGAAACTGAGATGAGGCTGATTACTGAGGTGTTCTGTGTTTAAGCATTTTGTTCACCCTTTGAAATGACATTTTGGTTGAATAGCCTGAAATTATAGGGTAATGTACCTCTCTTCACCATCAGAATGTTGGTGCTCCTGCTTTTCTCATAGTAATGAACAAATTGCTTTTGTTCTGTACAAGTCTTGGCGTGTCTTACTTCATTATAAATCCCACTTTAATTTTTGCAGGTGTCTTCTGAAGATGCTCTGCCACACTGGTTAGAGCAGTACAATTCTTCTGCGGATACCTGCACCCATGCTTATTGGTTAGTATTTCTGTGCACATGGATGCTTTAACTTAAACTGCCTAAACTGTTTATCACTGCTTTTCTTTTTCTGCTATTCACATGAAATCTTGTGTTTCTTGCTTAAAAATTGTCCTATGACCAGTCAAATGACCTAGCCTTTGAGTGGTGACATGAAACTATAAATTGCACTCCAGTTGGTGTATAATGACCCAGGAGTTGCTTATGCTTAGTGTCTTGACCTGTTATTGTGGTAGGATAGTTCTGGGGTGAAGAATATTTATACTACAAGTAGAGAAGAGCGAGATATCAGAAATAGCTGTTCTTGTGCTACCTTCTCTGTGTCTGAATTCAACAGGTGATGTCTGAGTTCATGAGGAACAGCATAACTGGTAGAAGTTTCAGATTACTATTGGGACTTCTGAAATACACCAGTCAGATACCAGTTCCATGTGTGACATGTTCAGGTTCTCAGGAGATCTAAATGAGTGGAGGTGTTGGCTTAGAGCTCTACCTGTACATTTTGAAGATCTGTTCCTAAATAGGCCAACATTTCTCAAAGCTTTACTATTAGAGGCATAATGCAGATAAGGTTTCCTTCCCTTACTGTGTATTTGCAGCTCTCACTCAACTCTGAATACAAGTTAAATAACTTCAAGTCTTATTTTAATTGAATTGGCTACTTTCTGTTTGCAGAATTCTTTTGAAAGCTTTTTTTTTTTCCTTTTGTTGTAGGAGAGGCAACTGTAAGAAGGCTGGTTTGGGATTAGTTTGTGAAGTGGGGCTCCGCTGCCGAACTTACTATGTCCTGTGTGGTTCAGTATTGAGTGTCTGGACAAAAGTAGAAGGCGTTCTAGCCTCTGTGAGTGGTACAAATGTGAAAATGCAAATAGTTCGTCTGAGAACAGAAGATGGGCAGAGGATTGTTGGTAAGTGGCTTGTCTGCTCCTTTATTTCCATCTTGAAGTAGCAGAAGGTAGTTGTAACTTACAAGTCACTTCATGTTGATGATCGTGGGGAAACTTTATAGAGATGCTTCCAAGAGGAAAGGCTCCTCAGTGTGTATGTTGGGGAGTGGCAGAAATACAACTATTAAACTGTGGTACAAACACTGAAGGTTAAAGAAGGAATAGGTATTCCTTTTTCAGCCAGGCTTTAGAACACTTATTCTCACGGTTCTTTTGATTTACTAGAAACAAATCATATTTGTCCTGTTACAACCAAGCTACCTCTGAAGCTGTAAGGGCTGCACGTTTTTCCCCACTTATGGCAAAGAATAGTAAACCCTTGAAATAGTGGTTTTCTTGGGTTTTGAGCTACTGAAAGTCACATGTACTCAGTAGTTTAGAATGACTGCAAGATGAGTATGTCATTTCTTGTCATTAAACCTCTTGGTGAAGCCCTCATAGCAGGTACCTCACAGACTGAAATCGTCATATTTTTTTAAATGTGGGCTTCCTGTGGATGTGTTGCAGCTCGTACTCTAGTGACAGTTTTCTAAGATGTTGAAACTAGGTTTTTTGTATTTGAACTCTCATGGTGGTTTAGCTTCCATGAAACTAGAAAAGCAAAAATAGGTGACTTCTCATTTTATGTGGCAGTGAGTAACAATAGAAAAAAAAAATTTGTCTTCAGGGGCAAAATGGCCATTTTCTGTTGCTTCAGGACCTAAAGGATCAGGTGACTTCTGAAGATAGACCTCTTCTTGAGAAGCAGGACTTGTGGCTGCACTCGATTAGACTTGACATTACAAATGGTCACTGTTGCATAAATTAAATGGTGGAATCATGAGCCTGGTGTTTTAATGAACAATTGATTTGTTGCTGTTTCCAGGTTTGATCATTCCTGCAAATTGCGTATCGCCCCTCGTAAACCTCCTGTCAACGTCAGACCAGTCCCAACAGCTCGCAGTACAACAGCAGCAGATCTGGCAGCAGCATCACCCGCAGAGCATCACCAACTTCAACAACGCATAAGAGGACAAACTACAGGTGTTGACTTTGGTGTTTGAGGAAAAGGCTGTAAAAGCATATCACTTGCATAAAAATCAGGGACAGATTCCAAAGAAATATAACTTTTTTCAGTTCAGTTGTGTGCTCTCAAATACTTTGGGAATAAAAAGATCTTAAAAAGGTTGGTAGAACTGAAAGCCAGCAGTTGTTTATGGTGGTGCATCTGTCTTTCCTTATGCTCTCTGTAGTGCTTCCTGTTTGCTTTTACTTTTGGCCTTTTAAGCTACAAACCACAATTTGTTTGAAAATGCTTGAAAATCCCCAAGCAGGCTTTATTTTTATCTTGTCATACAGTGCTCAGGGTTTAACGCAGTGCATCAATGCCATTGCTGTGGGAGATATCCTTGAATGCATGTATTGAGTATATATATAGAAAAAAATATATATTGGGTTTTTCTCTTCAATTTATGAGTTTATAAAAGCATGAAACCTAGAGGTTGCACATCATGCATTCAGGTTCCTTCCCAGTTTCTGTTTGACAGTGCATGTCTTTGGAAACGGGCATGGACAGGATAAACACACAGGACAGGATTTCAGAGAGAAACACAATCTTAGTTGTACAGCATTGGTTATTGCATTTTTATAGTGTTTATACCCAGGTGTTGCATTTTTTCTGGTTCTCTCCTGGGGGTTATATATTTGAGTCTACAACACGTTCTTTTTGTGATAAACATCTTAAATTAAAATTAGTTCATTTTTAATGTATTAATGGTATTCCTAATGTGTACTGCAAAGATGGCTGGATGCCTATTTTCCTTAAATTGAAGCATTTCCTTAATCCGAGGTGGTTATGGAAACTTAAGTGCAAATTCACTTCCATCTCGCATACAATCTTATATTTTTTACTTCATTAATGTAATTTAATTTGTCACTTGTAAGATGAAACCTTACTTGAGCTGTAAATTAGAGAATGGGAAACACTTGAGGGTTCCGCTGTATGTGCTGTTTCTGTTACCCAGTAACTTGAATACTGTTTAATATGTTGTAAGACATTGTAGAGTTTATCTGGAGCTGTTTAAAAGAAATTGTAATGTACAAATGTGAATAGTCACTTATCTATAATATGGGTAAGTTTTGTTTTGCCTATAATAGTAGATGTTTATAAGAAAGTGAAGGACAATGTTTGTCATTTCTTGCTTGCACAGGTTGCACTATTGAAAAATTGAGATTGTATAAACCTGTCCAAAAAACCTACAAGATAACCATCTTGTAGATGTCAAATAAAAGTTATTGTACTAACAAGAAGTGGAGTCTTGTTTAGGCAATCACTGTATTCCCAAAAAAAAACTAACAAGTCTGTACAATTGGAATTTGACAGGACTTGGCTTGTTCCAGGCTGCTTTAACCAGGCGTCTGCTTGTGGCCCAACTGTTTCGGTTGAACTCATTATAGAGGCAAGAAGGAAACTGTTTAAACTTTGCATGTTTTAAGTGAGGTTCACCTGACAAAGCAGTGATGTGCTGTAGCCTGGTTCACTTCTGTAAACACCCAGTGAGCTGGAGGCAAATAAATGTCTTTGAGTAGTTCCATAAGAAACGGGCCAGAAGTTCCACAGTTTTGGGCTGAAGTGACTTCCCTTTGGTGAAATATCGTGCTTGAGGTTGTGTTATCGCAGCGCGGTGCCAGCACGGGCAGCAGTGTCCTCAGCTCCCAGTCCCCAACAGCTGGGGGGATGCATCCCCTGCACATGCTTGTCACTGACTGGAAATGGAGATCTAGACTGAGTTGCCCTGCTCCCCGTTGCCATAGCACCTACTACATCTCTAAAGAACACGGCACAGGCGGTAGGTGTGTTGGGAGCTGCTAGTCCTCTGGTAGTAAAGGGAAGCCTGGCTGGGTGTTGTGATGCCAGCAGGAGCTGATGGCTCCCTGGAAAACTGTAGACCAGGGTGTGGGGGAGGATGTTCATGTGTTTCGTTCCCACCATTGGGTGTAGTTGGCATCTGTTCCAGGAGAAGCGATAGGATTTGGAGAAGAGTGGTGACAGATCCCTGTTGCAACAGATAGTGAACCAAATTGCTACTAACAGCAAGCTCTGTGGACTTCACTGTCTTTATTTTTTTTTTTTTTTGTTATTATTTGGTGTAGAAACATGCCCTGGACTGCTCTTTCCCTCGTTCTTCTGCTTAATATTTCACTGGGGGAAGATGGGTAACACAGGAGATTTAAAGCAGTTCCTCATAAAACCCACTCAGTTTCATAGCCCGAGTTCCAGCAGTAAAATTTCCTCTGGTAAGGCTAACCAGACAGTTGCAGCTGGAGCAGGGTGAGACCAATGATTAGAACAGGATCTATTTTTACTGGCTTTGTCTCACTTGACTGCTACAGAAAGAAACCTAAAGGGCTCTAGGCAAGGAGCAGAGATCAGATTTACTTCCTATTCTCGCAGAGTTTAAAGTGAAAGAGCATATTCTACAGTGCTCTCATGTGAAAAATATCAAGCATATTTTTACTCTTCTCTGCCCCCCCCTTTCTATCTTTTTGCCCTGGCCTATGCATGACCGCTCTGGATAAAGACCAGAGACAGGGCCTGGTATCTGTCTGTATCCTTGACATCACACTGGATGTGCTGAGCCACATCACAACATTCCAGAGCTACATTAAAGGACACATTCAGAGGAAGAATTCAGCCAGCTAATTTTTAATGTGCTTGGCCCCACGTGCAGAACCAGGGGCTCTGCAAGAGGCCTGTAGACACCTTATGGAGCTGATGAAAGCTGCAGGTCTCAGCTTTATAACACTCTAAGCCAGAACTGCGCGGTCCTTATCAAAGGGAGCCAGATTGTGCAGCTCAAGGTCACATTTTACTTTGCACAGAACAGCACAGTCCGACTGTAACCTCACACCATGGAAAGAGTCCTCCTGTCTCAGTTATTTCATGGGACTAAAGAAAATAATTCTTCCAAAACCTCCATCTCCCCAGTCGAAGCAGCTCAACATCACAGCACATGATAATTTCAGACCTCAAGAAGCAATTGGCTGAAAGCAAGTAATCACAGGGATTGCCATGTTGCCACTTTCTCAGGTTTCTCAGGAAAAAAGCTGGTGGTAGGTAGAAGGTTTAAATGTTTCTAATTCATGCTCTTCACTGGGAACATGAAAAGTAAGGAAGAAAGCTGCATCCCTGTATGGAAAACAATGTTTTAACTAAGGAAACACAGGATAAATTGAAATACAAAGGGATGCAGATAATTCAGAAGTTGAATGACTGTGTGTTAGCTAGCAAGCTCCAGTGGTATTTTGGAGACCATCCTATAAAAGGCTATTTATTTCTAACACCATAGCGACGAAAAATAGGCTCATGTTAGCTCCTCTTGTACTGCAGCCAGGCTTGCAGTCTTGTGTCTCCAGCAGGAAATCAGGGAAAGAATTTTGATTACAAGTGATCAGTGCTGAAGATGTGTATTCAGATAAAAAGACCTTTCATCCAGTTCCTTTTGTTTCTTGATTCATAGTCAAACTCTAATCCTATGCATATGGCCTAGCAAGTTTGCATTTCCATAGCAACTCTTTTTAAGCCAGCTTCAGGATAGCAGAGAAAGCTGGCAAAGGGGAAAGATCATTATTTAAATACCTTATTACTATTAATTCTACAGGAAATCTGAAGCCAAACACAGCAGAACAACTTATTTTTAAGCTTGATCTATTTAAAAATGAAAATTCCAATGTGAAAATCCTTCGTTTTAGGACCTGCAAATTCTGTGGCCCATATATCTATACAACACTTAAAATGCCGTTTCCTAATGAAGAGGCAAGCTCTCTGGTGAAGGTATAGGAGGTGAAGGGCAGGAGAGCAAAGGAGTCTTCATTTTCAGGGATATATACACTGGTGAATCATGCAGAAACATTTTTAGTTAATTTTCTCTGCTATAGTCCCATTACAATCTCTGCTGTAACATCAAAGGAGTTAACTTTTATAGTCACACTGATCAACAGAGGAAGAGGCAGGACAGATTGCTGACACAGAAAGTAAACTCCCTTTAGTATCATATAGATCTTCTCCATTAGCTGAAAGACTGACATTTCTCTTTATTTCTAAATAGCATAAAAGAAAAAAGCCTACCTAGTGTACTGTACACTATTTGTTTCTTTCTGAACAAGCACACCCTCATCAGTGGCTTCAGCTCAGACATCGCTGTGATACAGGTAGGACTGATGTAGACACCAGACACAACCTTCTGGGGCTTATGACCAGACCTTCCCAAAGCCATCCCCCAAAACTGAAGGGGAAAAAAAATGATTGGCCTTAGAGTACTCCTTGCTGAGCTGACCCTGAGATATTACAGACATGGAAGAAGTGAGCCCTTGCACAGAGATCACACCAGATGCCAGTTCCCTGCACACTGTATTTCTGTATCAGAATTGGAACTGTTTGTATAATGTGTTCTTCCCCAGCCATGGAAACGAGACAAGTGGTTTTTCCTTAAAACAACAAGAACACACCCCCCCAGACACTGAATTGTACAGTCAAACTGACAAAATAAGGCATAGTGTCCAGAGTTTGCAAAGTCCTGCAGTTTGGACACCTGAAGCAGCAAACCACAGCCTGTTACCAGCACTGCAGCTTCATGCACAAGTGCTTCCATGATCTCCACCTTCAGAACTGAATGCAGAAAACATTGTTCTTTCCCTCCAAAAACCCAACCCTTAAGCCAATTCTAGTTGCAGGAAGGAGGCAGCTGGGCACTATTTGGCTGTGAATAGCCAGGTGTGCTGGGTTCCACTTCAGATGGCCAGTCATCCTACCATGGCCATCAATGGACACTAAAACACTGCTGACATGTTTGATTTCATGGTAGAGCTCTTGAGACAACAGCTGCACAATTATTTTAAAATATCTAGAATTTAGATTGTAGGCAATGTCAGTATTTCTTTTCACTCTTTGAAGCTCTGGTGCAAATTTCAGGTGAGAGCTGAGGTCAGGATACCTGGCTCATACAGGGCCCAGGGCCATTTCCGAGCACATACCCACATCCCTTCCTCAGTTCTCTCAAGTGGCACTGTGATGGCTCATTAGACACCATACTAAGCAAAACCACAAAGTGTCCCATCTCAAAGTAAGACTCTAGAACATGAAACATCTCTTCCTTTCAGCTTTCATGAATGATAAAAGCACGGCATACCTGAAAGGGAGACTTGCACAGTCAGCAGCTCCTTACCTTTGATCCAAAGGCTCAGCAAGAAGCAGGATGCAATCACAGGGGTGACACTGGCTGGTGTCTGTGGGCAGATGCTGCTCCTTGTATTTGCAGGACTGATGAGACAGGATCAGGTAGGTGGGACTTTTCTGCTTGTCACCTGGAGGGGGACCCTGAAAAGGGACGTGCTTGTTAGCAGCCTGCATTTGTGCACTTACTGCATTGCAGGGTCAGAGATGTCACACACTATTAGGCAGGTCCTGCTTACAGCATCTTACACCACTTTTGAAGGTAAAATCAGTCCTGGTACCAGCTTTGCAGCCCTCTACCTGTCCTTGGAATTGGAAATCCACCCGAATATTACCTGGCAACTGGTGTTCCCCAAATGCATCTCATCAACCTAGCCCTTAGCTTGATTTTACTCAGTTAAATGTGCCACCCTGCATTAAAGAGTCAGCACTGAGGTTGGGATCAGCTTACATGGGTTGGTTAGACTTGAATGCTTCTACTGAATTAAAAAGTAGAGGAGGTAGAGCTCAGAGTCATTTCACATCCCCAGGGGTATGTAGGATGCAAGGAGTAACAGACAGATGAAAAGGGGGAATGCAGACAATTGGGAGAAAGACTTAAAGGGGCATGATGGCTCAGGCAAATAAAAAGGTAAATGAGAAGGAAGCCTGTAAGATCTAGACGGAAAGAGAGAGGTAGCTAGAGAACAAATATAGTGGGGCAGAAGAGGGAAGTAACATAAGACAAACAGGAAAGAAAAACCCAGAACACAAAGCATGAAACGAGAATACAAGTTAAACCAGCATGAGTCACTTTTTTATAGCCCTCATCTATCACATGCTGAAGCTGTCTCTCACAGGCACTACAAAAAGAAGGGCAGAGACTCTGGGTCCAACATCACTTAAGTCATCAACTCCTACACCAAAGTTTCCCAGCCCAAAAAGGATCCGCACCACCAGTCCTTCCTATTTTCTTCTACAGAAATGACTGTAAGAACTCAGAAAGAATAAACACACCATTGCTAGTACCAAGGAGGGCAGCAAGCCCAGTCCCTGTATCTCCAAAGCTTTCTTGCCGCTTTCTGCTCATCAGTAGATGACAAGTCATAATTTCCTGCAACTATCTGAAGACAGATCAGACTCTGGTTTCACCTTTTCCCACCCATGGTGGGTGCTGCAGTCTTCAGATGAGATGTACATCAATCCTAGATTTGGGAAAAAAAAAAGGATTTTTCAGGGGTACACGTTGAGCTTTACTGCAAATCACAAACTCGTGTTCTCTAAACTGTGCCTGTCCACTGTCATATTGAACTTGTAGATTTGTTAGATGAGAAATTAATATCAGGCTTTAGAAATCAGGAGGAGGAGGACTGTTTCTGAGACCCCTTTTATCAACACCAGTAAGAAGTTTTTGGCGAGTTCCAATTAATAGGTCTTTCCCACCCATGGGAGCTGGAAGTTGGCCAAAGCTACATGAGAGCTACTGACGCTTTGTCTTAATTCCCAGAAATGCACAAGTGTCTTGTCTCCTCCATGGATCATCCTGTTGCAGGGACACTGTGTCAATACACTCCACAGGAAACGTCTGGGAATGGCTGGTAGTTTTGTACTTACTGTCACTAGGACAAGGGCCTCTTCAATTAACCTCTTCAGGGTTAAAAGCGCTTTGCTAGGACTTGCTCCCAACATCTTTAGGTCTTCAGGACTTGGGCTGCCTCTTCCAAAAGCAGTACAGAGCATGCACAAATCCCTGCCCTTTTTTCCCCCCAAAGGATCTCTCTCAATACTCCCCTTTTTTTTTTTAGCTAGTCTCTGTTAAAGTCTGACTCTTGAAGGTGGTAAAGGATGCTTCTGAATTTCACACATCTAATTATTTGGGTTCTGTGTACAAGGAGAGCATTCTGTAATGACAAATGATTGTACCCACATGGTCAGTTCTTCTCTCATGCTCAGAAAAGCAAGAAAACACTCTTCTCTTTTATTCTCTGCCCCTGCAAATGAGAAGCTGCCCGAGATCCACCAGTCCTGTGCAATAGATGAGTTCCTTCTGAATTACTTTGAGCTTCCCTAACCCACAGAAGACATCCACAAACTTTCCCTTCAAGAATGCGCTCTTAATTAGTTTAGGGTTTTGACGTGGTTTGAATTCAGTAAGTTTATTTTCCCACACTTCTGCTAGAAAGCATTATTTATTCATATAGTTAGGTACATACATGCATTCAGTGAGGAAACGCTCACACTTTTAAGCCTGGAATTTCACATTGCTGCTGCCTGCCTCTTATTTCAGTCAGCTTCATTTCTAGCCCCACATCTGGCTTATGCATTTATATATTCTTTACAGTAAGCAAGTGTTCTTTGGCTTTCCCGAGGGCAGTGCAACCACTCCTTTGGAGTGCAGTCCAGTACCGTCCAGTTTTGTGGCTCACTCAAGTGAACTAAGAGACTAATGGAGCTACTAAGGATAGCAGAGGTCTGAGGAAACAGCAAGTTTGTTTCTCAAAATTTTCTTTTCCCTGTTCTCCATTGGTTATGTACTAATTCAAAATTAAGCCACCTATGTTCCAGACAGCAGCTTTTTTTTTTTTCCTCCAAAAATTAAAAGAGGCCTGTTTACAGTAGGTGTGTGTTGCTCAGATATCACTCTGAGCTAAGCAGTGCAATGGGTCTCTTCTGCTCTGTGACAGGGTTTTACCCAGTCTCTGGTTAAACTTGAACCACTGGTCAGCACAGCAGCCCGCTCCAGAGCAGCCCTTGCAAATCTCTCGTGATGCTGGTGGTTCCAGAAAACTCCAAAGAGTAAATACAAAGTGCTGCCAAGTGACTTAATTTGATTGCCTGCCTTTCTGGGCCAAAAGCATAATCTCATACAAGGGGTTAGGACAGGTTTGGTTGCTACAAAGATAGCGAAAAGTGGTATTTGTGTTTTTCCTGTGTGGAGGTCTCATTGTATCAGATGAAATAGTTATATACATCAAGCATAACAAGAGAGGTCAAATCAGATGGTGCATCAAAGAATCAGGTGCAGAAACCATAAAGCATTTAATGAAGAACACAAATAGTTGTAAGAATTTACAGAAAAATGTTTAAGAAAATAGTGTCTGTATTAGATATTGTTAATTTAAGTCTGATTCTAGACTGATACCCTCAAATAGGGGTAACAGTAAAAGATAAGTAACATGAAACAAAAGGCACGGTAACTCAAGGCTACAAAGTGTATTTAAAAGTGGTTAATTACAATTAGAAACCACTAATTTGTCCTAGGCTTGTGATACTTGGCTTTTTCCTCACAATATACAGTTTGCTACAGTCTTTGCTGTACAA
>JAOXNG010000052.1:2488994-2503101 GCA_028566535.1 Scolopax minor | reverse complement strand
ACTGAGCTGATTTGAGGTTTTGGGTTTGGTTTATGCCTTCCATCTCTCTGCGTGTGTTTCTGGAATTCGGCTCTCTCCTGATGATGTTAAAGGTCCCTTCCAACCAAGACAATTCTATGATTCCATAAAATTTGTTCTTGCCTGCTGCCCCTCTTTTTCCCCCAACTCCGTGGGGCCTGAAGATACCAAAGAAGAAGACTGTTTCCTCCCCAGATAACTGTGCATTTACAGAAAGCAGAGTAACTTCAAGAGACATTGAGGATGTCATGTCTCAGAATGCCTTCTGGGCTTCAAGGATGTCCATATGGGATGTACAAAATCAGGGTTTGCATTCCAGTTCAAATCAAGCAAGGGTTTGAACCCTCTTTCCTCATTTCTATGCATTCAGTGACCATAGGGGTGGTCAGCTCAACATAGGAGTCAACTTGGTGGGTCAGTGCAACATTGGAGTCAACTATGTTGGTCAACTCAACATCAGATACTCTGTGTCCCTTCTAGATTGAACGTGCAGTGTTTGAAGATGTGACTCTATGGTGCCAAAGGCAGAGAGATGTTGTTTGGGTTTTTTTTTTAGTGTATGATTTCAGAAAATGGAAAAATTGGCATTTATGATTTGTCTTCCTGCTTCCAAAAAGGAGGAATAACTGGAAAGGGGATGGAAATCTGCAGTTATAGGCATAAGGGAGTGAACCTTCTCCAGGGAAGATCTCCTTGCCAGCAACCCTCTTCACTTTGCCCCCAATGCATTCCTCATCCAAAATCACAAATCTCAAATACTTATCAAATGATGATAAGGCTCATCAAATCACCTTGAGTTTCTTCCAGGGACTGGGTGGTGGCAGGCTGTGCTGGATGGCCCATGTGAGGAACGTCACCTCTCCTTTCTGTCCCTTTCTTTTTCCTTTATGAGGGATTTTCTGAGGGACAGATTCCCCTTAATCCCGCGGCATTTCTCCCACCTGCAGGTTCTCAATGTGACTCCTACCCAGGATGCACCATGTCTCCCCAGCACCAGCTCTGACGATGATGGCCACCCAGACAGTGCCCCCTCCTCCTTACCAAGACACACCACAGGTGAGTGTCCACCAGCACCCATACGTTCCTCCAGCCCCAATTCCTGCATTAATTACTCTGCCTTCCTAAATAATGACCATTACAAAGTATTTTATCTCAAACCCTTCATATCAGAGACAGAAATTAATACCCATCTTCGTACCATCTCCAGGACTGCAGGATTTTGGGACAAATTATAAGGATTTTTTCCCCTTTCTGGCTTATTTTGGGCATCTTCTTGGAAAGCCAATGCAGTGGTGTGTTAACGAGTTGGAAAGATGAAACATCTGGCTAAACCAAGGAGGGTTTAGCTATAGGAATGGCCTTTTGATTTATTTTTTATGGTGTTTTTTGGCAAGCTGTGGCAGGGGGAAAATAAGACTTCATCTAAAATGTTGCTCTAAGGGGTTGAATAACTTTTCCGAGCATCATTACTGAGTTATGTTATTAGAAGAAGAGGATTTTGTCCAAGAGAAACTCTACGAGAGCACCCCAATGGGCTGGACCTGGGGGTTGAGGTTGGATTTCAGAGACGGTCTCATGCCTGGAAGTCGATCCTGTGATTTTTTTGGGAGGCAAATTCACATCACGTTTCCACTGTCCCGGCTGGGGATGATCTCAATAGAGTGCTGAATTGGCTTTTTGGGGGGTTCATATAGGAAATTTTGAGGTTTCCCCCCATTTGCTGTAAATCTTGTCTACAAAAGCAGAAATATTTCCCCTCCAGCTAAAAAAAAAAAAATCAAATTTGTTCTCTGCGATCAGAAATAAATAAATGGACATTTCTGCCCCCCCCTGCTGGAAGCCACCAGGGTCTCCTTGTCTCCTTTGGTGGGAAAAGGTCACTTCTCACAAACGACACCTTGGTGGGGTTTTTATGGCTCCTCCAACTTCTGTGTCATCATTTGCTTGCTTCACTGCTCCGCTCCGAGAGGAGCTTTTTCCATTTTAGTAATTTTTTTTTTTTCCTTCCCCGTGTCGAAAAATGCTGCCTCTCTTGCTTATGCAGCAGGGAGTCGCGACGCCGTTTTGGTTTGAATGGGCAATTTGAGGGACTCTTAAAATAGTGGAGATTTTCTGCAGCATCGCACAGAGACGTGCCCCCTACCTTCCCCATCCCTGTCCCTTATCTGCTCCCCATTTTAATGAATTGAATTTTGGGGACCCTGGGGAGCATCCTTGCTCCTCTCCTTTTTTTTTTTCCCTATTGAGGGGGTCGCTCAAGCATTTTTCCTTCAGTTTATAGAAAAAACTGCAGCCAAGAGTTGCTTTTTTTTGACTCGACACATTGAGTAATCTGAGTTTTTCACCTGAAAATTTGAGATTTCTAGTGCTTGGAAAAGCCAGTCGCACAAATTTGCTCTCCCCAAAGACAGTGAAAAGGTACAGAGGATCAGTGATAAAAAAAATAACAATTGTTAGAGCTACAACCAGTTTTTCATCATCAAACAGGTCGTTCTGGGGAGAAAAGTGCTAAAAAAGGGGTTTGGGGGAGCTTTGTATTAATATTTTCTGCAGAGGCCGTGCAAATGATCACCTGCACTGTCAGAAATATGCAAAAATGAAGCAGAAATGATGGGAAAAGCTGCCTTTTGGATGAAAAAAAAAAAAAGCTTCAGTAATCACCTGGAACTGCCAAAGGGAGCATTGTTTGTACTGAGCAAGATTGTGCTCTCTGAGCAACTCTACCTGTTGAAAATGAAAGAATCTGCATAAAACCGCATATTTTTCTGGAATAAATTACAAGAAAAAGCCAAGGGAAAGTCCAGCCATTTCATTATCAAAGTTCACAAAAAAGAGGTTGTTTTAAAAATAGGCATTGCCAGCACCAAAAGTGATGCAAACAGCTTTGCCCCCCCCAAAAAAGGGATTTTTACATGTTTATGTCAGGGGGAAAAATGAAAAATTAAAAAAGCATAAACTTTCATCTATTTATTTACTTATTATATAAATATATTGTTTTTAAGCTGTTAAAAATTAGTTGGAGAAGTTGATTCTTCAGCATTTTCAGCATAGAAAGCAAAAAAAGCAGCTTTTCCTACCACAAAGTCCTTTTTAGAGGGTTAAGTGAGGGACAAAATGGAAAATTATAAACATATAATTTTTTTTAATTCTAAAAATATTTCTTTTAAAAATCATAGATTAAAAATTGTGTGGAGATGTTGATTTTTCACTGGGATCCATGAAACCCCCTGACTCCTGCTGTCCTCAGCATGTTTTTGGGCTCAAAACTATTGTTTTCAGCGTGTGCGATGGCGGTACAGAAATTTCGCTGTGAAATTCTAAGGAATAGGGTAAAAATAGCTGATTTGGGAGATTTTTCTTGCCCCGAAGACCTTCATCGTGATTACTCTCTAGAGTTGATGAACTTGGCCAAAGTCTTCAAAAAAACCCTAAAGCAGGAGGAATTGATTCACAGTGAGCAGCTGATAAATCCAGGAAAAGATTTTCTTCCTAAAGAAGTGAAAAAAACCAAAAATATCATATAAAAGGGAATATAACTGGGAGGTGATACTCATCCTTGAGCAAGTGAAACCTGAAAAATCTCTACATTACTCAGGAGTCTTGCAAGAACAAAATTTAAAATTTTAAATATTTTAATTGTTTTTAAATTTTAACTGTTGTTAAAAAGTTTTTAAATTTTTTCTTTTTTTATCATATTTTTACCTTTTTAAAACTTATTTTTAACATAATTTTTGACATTTTAATGTGTTCTCCCATACTTTTACAAATTGGTACAAAATTATTTTACAGATTTTAAAACATTTGGAAACTTTTTAAATGTATTTTTGGGTTTTTACGAGCGTTAACATAATTTTCTCTAAATCTTGAAACTTCTTTTTTTGGTAAACTTTTTTAAAAAAAACCAACTTTGTAGTTCCCTCCTGCAACTCCTTTTGGTCATTTTTGGGAAAAAAATCAAATGGAATATCCAAGGAAAAATCCCTGCTGCCATTTTTATTCAATGCCTGCAACTTTCCAGCCTCTTTTCCCATTAACTGACCCACCCCCAGCATTCACTTCGTCTGGCTGCTGCGGTCACAAGCAGTAAGTTGCCTCCCCTTCACCCCTTGATCTCTGTTTGACTAATTATAGACTCAATACTACTACTGATTTATTGTAACTGAGGCTTACTTGCATTAATAATGACTCCTGACGTTAGCCTGAGCACCTCAGTAAATAAATTTGGTACTGCTTTAAGAAATAAGGTTGCTAATGACTATAAAATTGCCTGGAAATTGTTCTTGTTGTCAGATAAGATTAAGGAAAAGAGCAAGAGAAAGTCCTTCTAGGAAAGTTCAGGGTTATGTACTGGGTTGCAAACTGGAAGTAAATTAGTAAATAATAATAATAATAATAATTTTTAAAGTTTCTTCAGGTCTATCTGTAAATTAATTACATTCTTGACAACGTAATTCCTGTTTTTCCTAGGATATTTTCCTTACTTGTCAAAGGTGAAGGCATTATTTCAGCACATAATTCATAGTATTTATCATAAGACATTTCTCAGATATTAATGTTGAGTCTCACAAAAGCATATCCGCATTCTCCATGAATCGCATTAGAGAAATGATGTTTTGAGGTACAACTCTTCAACACAAAAGAGATATTTAATGACATTACCTATTCCTGTCACTTTTAAATTTGAGTATATTGCAATAAAATCTAACATAACTAAAAGTGTTGGCAATAAAGGAAGGATTTATAAGTTTATTTAGGGTTACTTCCATCTTCTGACCTTCAAAAAATGTTTGAAGAGGGTCCCTCTGCAAAAAAAAGGGGATTGAATTTCAACATTCCCTTCTCTAAGCCCTTTCCTTACATTACAGCATTAACCTTGAAGAGGTCTCTCAAAGTTTTGAGGTATCAGACCCATCACATAACAAAAGCTACTGCTTGTACAACAATTCTGACAAACGACAAGTTTGCTAATGGATTGTTAGAGCCGGTCCACCATAATCTGTCCTATCAGTTACGCAAACACAGCAGCAAAAGTTTTATACAAAAACCTCTCCTCCTGACCTTCTGGCTGCACCCAGTGGTGTGCTACTTCCAAAATTCCCAGTGCCTTTCTGCAACAGCTATTTTTTGATGATAAAAAAATGTCCTGGGATGTCATAAAGGCTATGAAGGACGGATAGAAGTTTTTCATAATAGTGATTTGTGGTAATAAAGCAATTAGCATGGAATCATAACAATAAATAGCTAGTGGTAGTCACAGGTGTATAAAATAGCCAGCCTTATGGATGGCAATTTCTTTCCTTTTCGTTTTTTCTCAATGCCTGCAGAAATGTGTGTATTTCTGAGTATGAATGTTACGTATATGGACATAAGCATAATATGCTACATGGACATAAGCATAATATGCTACTTAAACAATACCAGGAACTATCTGGTTGTGTCAGAACTGTAGGACTGAATCCAAGACCTTCACGCCATCAATTCAGCATCAATTAAACTCCCAACTTTGGTCCTGATTTAGCCAACTTTTAAAGCTTGCATTTAACTTCAAACATATGCTTAGTTCCATTCTTTCTAATGAGACCAGAAAGGTGCTTGAAAACCCATATGTTCTTGATTCACTTATTTGGAGCTACAACTATAGTAGAAGCGTGGGGAAAAAAACAGCTCTGTAATATTCCCCAGGCATTTGTCAGTTCACAAGTTACTTGAAATTACTAAAATACAGAACGTGGAATCTGAAGGCGAGGGAAGGAAAATACATGACAACGTACATATGGAGTCACTACTGATTAAGAAACAACAGTGTAGACTTTTCGGTAGTGTTATTACTCACTATGGTTTTACTTTATTTTTATTCTTGAGCTTTAGCTGAAAAAAACATGGTTTAGCCATCTGTCTGCAGAAACATGTCTCGATGCTGCAGTGGTACATTTCCAGTGTTCCCAGATACCCAAAAGTCACTTTTTTTCATGTGGCTGGTGACTCGCTGAGCCGCCTCAGTTCATACCTGAACATCACCTGAGTTTTGCATCACTTTTCTTCAGTCCTTCCAAACTCCAGCTTTGCATCAGCCCAGCCAGGAGACAGAGCTTTCTCTGGTTAATGGTTCCCATTCTTCTGAGAAACGGCCATTTGCCTGCATGGAATTTCATAGTTTTTCCATAGAAAATAAGTTATATTCTTTTTAGGTGCTCAGGTAGTGTTTCAACAGCAATGAACTAAATTCCCTTGCTATGTAACAAATAATTTTTTGCACTTATTTTCAAATTACTTTCAGTTTCCCTGAACTCTCTCTGAACTAAGCTCCCGCAAACCCAACAGAAATATTCTAAAAACAAGCCTTAGTTAATACATTAAACAAAAAAAGGAGAAAGCAAAATTATAATGTTTGTGCCCAAAATGAGAGAATAAATTCCTTTCAGTAATCAAAATGGTTTTCTGTAGCTCCATCTATAAACTGTGTAAACAGCAGCCTACCGTGGGCTGAGGGTATCTATGTCTGACTCAGGAGAGTAAAAAAATGCCCAAAATAACTGTATTGACATTGGACATCAATGTCATTACACCTTGGACACCTAATGCTCAGTGTCATTTAATTTTCCTTAAATTGTCTACTTAAATGTAATCATGCCTAATTATATAGTTTTATAATTGCATTTAATTGTATTCATCGTATACATAAATAAAATTTAAAGAATTAAGGAGTCACATTCCCATTGCAAAAAACTTAAAATAAATTTTGCACATGATCAATTATAAAGATTTTGAAGCAAATGTTGCGGGGTTTACAACTTTTTCTTTGTGATGGTAAAATGTAAATAAATTATCTGTGCTAAGGTCTATCTGCTTGCCAGCTATGATGATTGGAAGACAGGATATCATTTTAAACTGAGGAATTCCAGAGCCTGAGCTTTATCCCCTGTATTCTCTAGACACTGCTTTACAGGCTTTCTTGTGAGGTTTTAGGGTACCAGTGCAAACTGGAAGGGGTTTTCTTATCACTTCTGCCAACCATTGATGTGGGAACAGGGTTAATGGGTTAGAAGGAAAATATTTTGCGTCAGAAACAGAGTGAAAACAGCTTAACAGTTATTGGACATCCAGTTCTTCAAGTGGTATTAAAGGATGCGTGCGTATAGAGGATCCCTGGAGACTAAAGTACATCCAAGGCATATGGCAAGATAAACAATGGGAATGTGGTATCAACCCTGCTTTTTAAACAGACTTCCTGATCTTTCAGCAGTTTTAACAATGTAGGTCACTGAAAATAGAGGGAGATTTCTAGGCAGGACAGAAAGAATAAATTTGCTCATTTTGCTCATTTTAGCTCTTCACAGTGAAATTTGTTTGGATTTTCATTATAACCACCAAGTATTTAATGTTATTAACCTTTGAGCATTTTAAAATGAAGTCTATATGGTTTACTGCATTTACTTTGAGTCATGGATTATACAATAACACAATGGTTTCTCAGCAGGATTAAAACCTGAGTACATTAAAATTCAATTAAAAGCCTGTGACAAGTGCAGTGGTTGACTCACAATGGGGATTGTGTCTCTAAAATGAACTGCTTTGTCATTGCATTGAGGAAGGACGGAAGATATATGTTTGCTATAACCAAGTGAAATGTCAGCCTCTCTTGTGTTAGAACAAGTTCTAACATTCTAACAGTCTCTTAATTTCTGTTTCTCCCTAGTTAGCCAATCGATATCACGATGACTGAGGACTTAGACCACAGATTCAGTAGTCTCACCTGGGATCAGATTAAAATCCTGGATCAAGTTTTAGCTGAGGTCATACCTATTCATGGGAGAGGCAATTTTCCAACCCTGGATGTAAAGCCGAAGGATATCATTCGTGTGGTAAAGGAACAGCTCATTGTAAAGCAAATCAACATCCGGGATATCCGCCTGAATGGTTCGACAGCCAGTCACATCCTAGTAAAGCAGAACGGAACCAGTTACAAGGACCTAGACATCATTTTTGGGGTGGAACTTCCAAGTGAGCTTGAGTTCCAGGTTGTTAAGGAAGCAGTTCTTAACTGCCTTTTGGACTTCTTGCCAAAATGTGTTAATAAGGAAAAAATCACTGCTCAGACCATGAAAGATGCCTATGTGCAGAAGATGGTCAAAGTCTCCACCGACCACGATCGCTGGAGTCTCATCTCGCTGTCAAACAACAGCGGCAAGAATGTGGAATTAAAGTTTGTCAACTCACTCAGACGGCAGTTTGAGTTCAGTGTGGACTCCTTCCAAATCATACTGGACTCCATACTGAATGTTTACAGAGCAACAGACTGCAAAATGACAGAAGACTCTCACCCCACTGTCATCGCCGAGAGCATGTATGGAGACTTCAACGAAGCAATGGACCACTTGAAGTACAAACTGATTTCCACACGGAACCCAGAGGAGATCAGAGGAGGTGGCCTCCTGAAGTACAGCAATCTCCTGGTTCGTGACTTTAAGCCAGCAGACGAGGTTGAAATTAAATCTCTGGAACGCTACATGTGCTCCAGGTTCTTCATTGATTTTCCAGATGTTGCTGAGCAGCAAAGGAAAATTGAGTCATATCTGCGCAACCACTTCATTGGGGAAGAGAAAAGCAAGTATGACTACTTGATGACTCTGCGTGGAGTTGTAAACGAGAGCACAGTCTGTCTCATGGGACACGAACGAAGACAAACTCTGAATATGATCACAATCTTGGCTTTAAAAGTGCTCGGAGAACAAAATATCATCCCAAATGCAGCTAATGTAACATGCTATTATCAGCCTGCTCCATATATCAGTGACAGAAACTTCAGCAATTACTACATTGCTCACGGACAACCACCCATCATCTACCAGCCATACCCATTTCACATACAAATGCAAAGCGGCATGGTTTAGGAACACGATAACCTCCTCAGCACTTAGGCTCATCTCTTTCCAGTTCTCTCCGTAATAAAGGCCTCATTAAAGCAACTTTTATCATCACTTTTGATTTAAGGACATATTTTTGTGCAAGTTGCCAAAGTTATTTATTTGGTCAATGTCTAAATCACCATTGAGCAGATCGTAAAATAAGTGAAACGTCTATCATTCATGAAGTATTTATACCCTTATGTGTGTTTGGGCTATGTACCTTTTTTTTTCAATGTAAAGAGAAGGATATAAATTATTCTAATTTTATAAAATGAAATGCACTAAGTTCTGGGTTCTAAAGATTCTTAAGCAAAATTTAAATAGTATAAAAGAAAAAATTAAGCCAAGAAAATACCTCTCAGTAGAAATGCCTGATTTTAGAAGAGTTAGTGTTCTGGGTACGTTAGATCATCTATCAGTTATACCCCTGCAGTTCCAGCAACATTTATTTGCAGCACCTTTTGAAAATAAGCATTGATGGACTGTCTCTTGGTGGTGGTTTGAGCTCTGCTTTACAGGCTGTGGTTGGATCCCATCAGAGACGTGAGGTCCCTCTCCTCTCCGGAGTACTCTGTATAATGGTTAGCAGGAAACATCCCTAGCAAGAGCAGGCTCGGCATTTTTGCCTATCCAAAATTTCCACTCATCCAAGTGAGAGATTCAGCTGCTTAAGTCTGCAGGATCTGCCTCACAGATAATGAAAAGTTGTAAGAGATACAACTATTCTGGTTAAATTGGTCTTGAAAAACAAGGTAATAGCATGAGAAATAAGGTGAAAATTGAGCACGTAGTGTTTGCTTTCTATTGCTAATTTGTTATTGATCAGAGATACTTTAATGCATAATAAACAGTGTCAGGAAAAAACAAAAAGCCCAGGACTGCATTGTTTTTAGGTGAATTAAAACAAAACTCACCCTGCATTTCCTTTCACAGGATCACTGAGTCTCCACTCTACACAGCTGCCTGTTTTCTGAAAAATTTTAACTTGGTTGTATTTGAAAGTCCCAGTCTTCTGATATGTTTGCTTGAAACTGGCCAATAAGTTGTAAAATTCTATATGAATAAAAAATTAAAAGCTTAGAGACCCTGAAATTGTAAACCAAACTAAGAGATTAAAAAAAAAAAAAAAAAAAAGCAAAAACCAAACCACCCTGAAACCAGAGAAAAACCATTTGTAATATTTGAATCAAACTTGAAATTTGGGGGTCCAAAGAAACCACATATCACACCACTGCCATCTAATGGAAGAAAACATCGCTGATCATTGGTCCCAAGGAAGACCCTGTCAGACAAAAACTATTTCACCAAGTAGGAGAGTCGTTTCTACCACCCCTAACATGGCCTCCTCCTTTTCTCATATATAAATTTATCTCTCCTCATTCTCAACTCCTCAGTTCTCTCAACATTCTGGGTTGAAAAAAACTCAGTAAATGTTATCCAAATGTATGACTATTCTCATGAGAGCTAAAAGACTGGTTTGAGGTTTTCTTTTTTGGAGAATTCAGTATTTAAAAAAAACTGCTATTCAACTCCAAAGTCATAAGACTACTCCCAGTACCTAATGTTAATTGTGAATACTAGTCTTTTTCAAAGCCCTGGGATGGAAAGTCCATAGGACAAGATTGTCTTTTACTTAATTTTTGTACAGAACAAATGTTTTATGTACCGTCAATTGGCATGTAGAACTTTACTGCTGTACGGCTACCATAACCTGAAAAAATGGTAAACCTAAAACCTAATAATAATGCCCACCACTTCCTTCCCCAGAATTGGTTGGGTGGGTTTTTTTGCTCGGTGTTGAGGGAGCTACATCTTTATTGCCAGAGGTTATGATTTTTCTCCTGTGTTGCACATACATTCCTAGTCCAGCAAACCTACATCATCTCTAGACAGGCAGCCCTCAAATACCCAGAAAAAGATTTAATAAAAAATGATGGCACGGTCTATTACTGTTTAACTTTCACAGTATATTATCTACCAAGAGAGAGAACATTGACTTAATTCACTTTGGTAAGAGAGTTCTACTCTTCTAAACAGAAGCCAGGGACGTGCACTAATAAGGGAAAACACAAAGGATGACTTCTCTGATTGCTGGCATACCACAGAAGGGATGTCACGCTACAATTAACAGATCTGATTCAGAATGGTTTCTGTTGAGTATTTGTGTTCAATAAGAGTCTGTCAATTGGATTTATTATGAAATTGTCACTATATAGAGTAAGCATTTGCTTTCCATACTCTGTGTACTCTGAGAGCACATAATGGAGTCCGCTTTAGCAAAACTAAGAAGCTGGGCACTGTCCTCCTTTGCCTGCAGGTTTCCACAGGTCAGTTGCTGTGCTGAAGGTCTTGAGACTTTTGAGACACCAACTTCTCAGCAGAGTACCACCGCTTTTGGGAGACATGACCCACCTTCAAGCAACCAGAGGCCTATCACTTTTACTGATACATGAGATGCAGTATCATGGCATAAGAGAAAAAAAGTTAAAGTGATTCTGCAAGACAGCTGAAAAAAGCCAACCCATTGCAACCCATGACAAAGCTGATTATAAACTGCTGTTCAAAGAGAAAAAAAAAATTCTCCTCAGCTCATTTCTGTGATATGAAATACATATTTCCAAGTCTGCTGAGACTACTAAGAGCCTGCAAACATTACCCAGTCCCAAAATGCACTTAAAACACATGCCAAGCTACTGGCAAAAATTTTATACAGACCAATGAATCAAAACATTAATCACTGTGTATAAATGGAAATTTTACTGTTTTATTTCTCTGGAAGGAAAGAAAATTAAATCAATTATTTGCCAGTGATATGGGCCTGCAAATTTTGGAAGCAGTAAATTAAGAATAATCACAGATTAGATATGTCACAGAATATGTAAGCATCTTGGGTCTCCTTACAAAAAAATATTTGCTAGGCTATGAGTTCATTTATGAAAAGATAATGACCCAGAAAATATTTTCCTTAATTGCAAAGAAGCCATTTAAGAAAGTGTCTGGGGAACTAATTAGAAAGGAGTTTCCTCTGTAGAGGACCTGGCTTTAAATTCAATAAGCAATATTTACAGACTTGCTTGAGACAGAGTGCTGTTTAGATACAGTCAAGAATGTTTGCTGAGGTGCAGCAACATTTTACAGACAGGGATGTGGGTACATCTCTGAGTCCTCACCACGGAAGGGCAGCTACTAGTGCTGGTACAGTCCAGCTATGGTGACTTGCTTGGCATGACTCATCAAATCCTTTCCTATCAGCCTACAGCAGATCAGAAAGTATTCACAAACATGCAAATAGGAGAATCTTTACCTCCAAGTTTAAGTGAGATTTTGCAAAACACACATTTTCTAAGACATAATGCCTGCTGGTCAACCCAACAGATACCAGCAAAGTAGTTCACCCAAAAGCATCACATGCTCCCACTGAGTGCCATTGTTTCTTTATGCTACCTAAACATCCTAAAACATCATCTGTAAGTTCAAGGGGATAGCTACTTATATTTTTTGAATATACGTCCCCCTCTCCCCTCCTCTGAGTAGTTTCTAGTAACTTCTTAAAATGGTCAAATTTACAGAGCATCCTAGTTCACAAGCCTGGAGATCAAACAAGCTTTCATTTGATAAGGTGGGGTGTGAAGATAAACACTTCATTGGTGAGTGAACAACTTCATAGTTTCTTACTGGCAATTCCTTTAATTTTATTTTGATGTATGCCTCTCGTTAGGGTGATTAGATGTCTCCTCTGGGTATTTTTCCTAAAGACTTGCCTCCTAGTCTCATGTGGTTACAAAGTAACAATACTTTTTAATTTAAACAGAAAAAAAAATTTCTCAACCTTTACTAACAAAAAACCACAAGAGTGAAGTTTCAAAAAACAGAAAAAAAAATCATAAAAAAACTCCAAACATTTATAAATTTTAACTAACAAGCCTCATGATACTTAAAAAACAAACAAACAAACAAACAATTTAGATTAGTTGGGGCTGCTACAGGTCAGCAGTGAGATGGATCAGCAGAGTCCTACATAAAACTTGCTAAGTGCCTACCCACACTTAGCATCTATCCAGCCTTCACAAATGCCTCACTGTCAGAAAACTTGCTAGATTAAAATATTCCATATTGCTACACTTTTAATAACTTGTGAACTATTATGCCACTGATTACATAAAACTTTGGAATGCATCCAGGAAAAAAAATTGAAATGCAAACAAACATACATAACTAATGTTTACAAAAAATTCACCACATCTATTGTCTATCCCTGCATTGAAAATAGGATTGATTTATTTCTTACACAAGTTTAGCATTTCAAAATTAAATAAGTCTGTTTTACAAATTATTTACTTTCTACAAGATCCATTTCCCCTTGAAGCACGCTGTGCATGCCCTCCTAGCGTGAACAGTTTACAGTCTGTGATCAGGCAAAGACCTGCTTGGCAGGATTTATTTTTTTTCTCTCAAAACGGCAATTCTGAGAATCATAAATAACACAGCACAGTTATTGCAATTTGAGCTTATTCCCAATAAATAAAATTTATTAACTAGTTTTCTATGCAGCTTAGCTCTTTCTTCAGTAGCTTATTGTTTTACACAAACTTGCTTCACATTGCTAGTCAAAACCAAATTATGCCATCTGAAATATAATATGAACAGGAATGAATAAATATAAAGTGAAAGTGCATAATTTCATATGATCACAAATAACCTTTAGTCTTCATAGAATATGTGTACAAAAAATTACCTTCTAAAATTTAAAGTTATACAAGATACAACAAGATATATTTACTATATTCTTAACAGCTTTGTTTATCAGAATACTGGAGCAGAAACCTCTTACTCATTAAGCTCCAATACATTAGGTTACTTAGGGATCCTGGTGAATTTACTCAGATGAGTAGCACCACTGACACAAGGCAGGACAGACTCTTTTTGGGAGATATGAAGCAGCACTCTATCATGCCATTCCAATTATCTCCAACACTTACAGTAAGCCTCTAGTTATCCCATTTTTGTTACACAAATAAACTCTCAATTTATAAAATAGGTCATGGTAAATTTTGAGTCCTAGTCTAACAACAGCATGGCAACAGGAGAAATAAAATTGTATGTGATATATGGTGGATTAATACAGGTGACAACTTTAAAAGCAAAAGAAAGAAGTCTTCTTGTGCCTTATTCGATAGGTACTT
>JAOXNG010000052.1:2217842-2228081 GCA_028566535.1 Scolopax minor | reverse complement strand
GAAGTTGTGGACTCTCCAGCCTCAGAGATACTCAAAACTCAACTGTATAAATTCCTGCTGTAGTTGACCCTGCCTTTTAATCAATGATGCAGAATTTTTTTTCTTAAATGTATTTTGTTCTTGTTTTTCACATCTTATAATTTTTGTTTGTGACGTCAGTTCTGTTTGGAGATTGTAGATGCCAACCCAGGAACATAACATTAGCTTCAATTATTTTCAATTTCAGGAAAAGCACAATTGTGAGGTTATTATTTCGTTTCTATGAACCTCAGAAAGGAAATATTTACGTTGCTGGACAGAACATACAAGATGTCAGTTTGGAAAGTCTGAGGAAGGCAATAGGAGTCGTACCTCAGGTATTACTAGGTTTTATTCTACCCAGAGTCCTTTGTAACAGAAATTCTCAATGTTTGGTCACCGTAGTTCAACAGAGGCTGATCCTAATGCAGTGGGTGTCACCCAGTTCCTTTGAAAGTCACTGTGAGGGTTTTAGGGTGTGTTTTTTCCCCCAGGAAATGTTCTGGCTTTATGTGCATCCTCATATAGATCCAATTTCTGAACTATGTTTAAGCCTCTTCAGGAGAAACTGCCTCCAGCTTTAAGTGATTTACCTTTATAGTTGATTATTGCCCAGAAATGAGTTAGCAAAGTGGTAAAAGTATGCTTGGCATATGTGTTTAGGACACAAAACATATCCCATTTTTGGGAAAAGAAATTTCCCCAAAGAAAATGTTCTAGATTGATTTCTTCCATGGACTGGGGACAGTTTTAAAACTTTTGTTCATGGCTTCTTGTTTAAAATATTCTTTCTGTACACGCAGGATGCTGTCCTCTTCCATAACACCATCTACTACAACCTGCTCTACGGCAATATCGGTGCAACACCAGAGCAGGTGTACGCCGTGGCGAAGCTGGCGGGGATCCACGACACCATTCTCCGAATGCCAAATGGGTACAACACTCAGGTCGGTGAGCGAGGACTCAAGCTCTCAGGTGGGTTCTTCAGTGCACAAGGTCTTTGTGTCCCTCAAAGTTCAGCGTGTGGTTTATTCCTCAGCCAGATTTGCTTTTCACGAGATCAGGTCGCTGAAAGCGGTAGCTGTATGTTGAGGTCTAGGTTGGATATTCTTCCAAAACCCAATTGGAATTCTTCACTTGAAAGAGTTGTCAAACATTGGGACAGGCTGCCCACGGCAGTGGTGGTGTCACCAACCCTGGAGGCTTTTAAAAGCCATGTAGACATGGTGCTGAGGGACGTGGGTTAGTGGTGGCCTTGGCAGTTTGAGGTCAACAGTTGGACTCAATGATCTTAAGGGTCTTTTTCAACCCAAATGGTTCTATGTCCCGTTCTAAATCAGAGAAGTGTATGTGGGCATGTTGGAGCTTCCTTCTGACCTTGAGACTCCTTTAACAGAGTCTTACTGAAAATGGGATGTTCCTTTACCCCACCCTTCACTTTGTGCTGCCACTGCCATGCTCAGAAGTTGTGTGCTCAGCTCTTGCAGGATTCAATTCCATGGGCTTTTTGCTTCCAGGTGCCACTTTGTTGCTGTGGGTTGGAATGTGGAGGTACCATGTCTGCTGCATCCCACGTGCTTCTGTGAAATCAGTGTTTTCCTGAGAGTTGTCACCACCAGAAATGGTTTAGTTGTTTAATGGCTTGGAGATGACAAGTGCAGATCTTCGAGTTCCTTCAGTAGCTCTGTACTGAACTCTGTAGTTCAGTAGCATCTGACACTTTGAATCTTTGTAGTTTTCTGAGTAGTAAAATGCCTCAATTGTTATAAAAGTGTTTATTAGATTAATTTTTGAATTCATTTAATTATATTTTAAGTTGCATGAGGCTTCTTATACTTCTAGTCTAAGAAAAAAAAACAAAGTCCAGACTTGTTTTCTCTTTTGTAAGATAATATTTTGTAAGAGAAATAGGGGGAGTGAAAGCTCTGTGACTTTAAGTGGTCCTCTTGGAAATCCAGGCATTTTAGATGAGTGATGGGGGGGAAAAAAGGTGGATTTGGGGACCAGTGACATGGTGGGTGTCTCAGTGAAATGACAATTAATGCGGGTCCTGCACGTGTGACTGGTGGCAGTGACGTGTGGGGCCAGCAAAGGTTGGGATCTTAATGTGGGGCCCTGGTTCTGTGAAGAGTGAAACCTCTTCAGTGCAACAAATGATTACTTTAAAAAATGTAAATAAACTGGATTCTCCCTGCATGCAAAAGTTAGGTGCGTTACGAATTCCTTCCAATAAATGACTAATTTACTACTTTGAGTAGGACATTGGAAAACGATATGGTAAAAGTGCTGCCTTGATGCTTTAAAACTAGTGGAATTTTATTTTTTAATGATTGGCAAGAACCTTAATCCAAACAGACTTCCCTGGCCGCAGGGCAGCAGCGGGATAACAGGCCTCAGTGTCTGAGTTTCTCTCCCCTGGGGTGGTTTTCTTTGCCTGTTTTGACATTGGGCATAAATAAGTCTTAATTGCAGTGAGACATGGTTTAGTGATGGGTTTTATCAGAGTTGGGTTGATGTTTGGAGCTTAAAGGGCCCTTCCAACCCAGATGATTCTATGAGAACTTCATCAACTTAGAGGTTGAAGTCAGCATTTAGTGCAATTCTTACCGGTCTCAGTGATTGATTCATCAAGAGTAGATAATGAAAAACAAGTGGTCTGGCTTTTTCAAGCAGAATCCATTCAGTTTTGTGATAGATAAGTAGTAGATGGAGCTTTCCTGACCCAAACATCTAACATGCTGCAATCCTGAGTATGGATGAACATGGAACGAGTCGATACATTACAAATGTAAGGAAAAGAGCTTGGATTTTGTTATTGTAGGGTGTCTTTCAAACCCCGATGTTGTCAAGCAGTGAGTTTTGAACACGTTTTAAAGGAGAGAGTGAGTATATTAAAATGGAATGAGGAAATTGTACAATTCTAATTGCTACTGAGTTCTGCCAAAGACAGTTTAAAATTTGAACCGCAGCATTATCATCAGCCTTTTAGATGGTTTATTAAAGCACGTTCTCCCTTGATAAGAATAGAACATTAACAAGAACATAAGGGTATTAAATGGAGAGTTTTGAAGTCTCCAGTAAAACAAAGGAAGACGCGTGCAGGAATGTGAAATGTTTACATTGCACACCAAATGGTTAGCAGATTTTAAGTTTGGAAATGCACCTGTTTTTCTGTCTGGAAAAGTTGTCCGAAGTTATTCTTGAGTAGATGTTGGCTGGAAAAATGGTGAAGGAAGGAAACGAGTCTGAAAGTTGGTCACGTCAGAAACCATCAGACAGTAGACTGCAGAATGAAATACCACATTAATTATGTTCTTGACTGAAATTTGCTGGTTTAAGCTGTTGGGTGTGGACACTAAATCAGGAGTGGAAAGTTAGAGGAATTCCAAGGAGAGAGCTGAAAGAAAAATATGTGTATGATGCACGCAATCAGATACAGGATGGACAGAGCATCGTGTGTTTGGGTGGGAGAGCAGGATGGACATGTGTGAATTTACTGTTCAGGGTAAACGAGCTCCTGCTCCCTGGTGAACATAGTGAGTTACTGCACATCATCCTCTGGAACCTGCCTTGTACCAGGTACAAAATACTCCTCTCTCCTTTGCTAAAGGGATTAAAAAATCCTGAATCGCTCGGGATTTACCAGGGAGCAGGAACTTGTGTGATATCTTATGCCACATGCACAGACCCTTAGCAGTAGCAGTAACAACTATGATGTATATTTTAAAAAACAAAGAACCAACCCCCAAACCAGTCCTGTCTACTGTTCAATTGAGAGTATCAAGATTTAACTTTGTCCTTTTTTTTTTTTTTTTCCCCCCACTATTCAGGAGGAGAGAAGCAGAGAGTTGCAATTGCTAGAGCGATGCTAAAGGAGCCACCCATCTTGCTCTATGATGAAGCCACGTCATCTTTAGATTCAATTACAGAAGAGGTAAACTGGCATTAAAAAATATAAAACTGATGTGGTGTAATGATGTCTGATTCTGATGCCTTTTCCTTGCTATTTTCCTCTCAGAAAGGATTCTGTTCTCTTTGCCAGATGGCAACTGGATGTTTTCCTACTATTATTATTAAGAGATCCTGTGTCTAAGCCCTTTTCCTGGAGGGCAGTGCAGAGGTGCTCAGTCTCTGTTTACCTTGAGACACAGTGAAGATTATCCTCTCTGTCTCTACCTGTATTTTGAGGTCCTTTTCCCCATTAAACGTTCATCTCTTGAAGCTGTTACAAATGCCTCATGTGAAGTGTGAAGCTTTCCCGGCCGCTTTCAAAGCTGTTTAGGTGACATCGAGCATTCATTAAAAATGTCTTATTTATAGGTGTAAAGCAGAACAGAAAACCTCTTGGTTGTTGTGCAGCACCTTTCTGAGATGCAAATGGGGTAGGTGTAACCCGCAGAGCTGCTATTAATTAGCATTTGTTTCTCAGGAAGGGTTGTGACACGCCAGAGCCTCGTGCCACAGATGCTGTGACACAACCATGTCAGGCTTCACCACTCCAGCTCTGCTTAAACACAGGACTCTGAGCCCCAGCAGTGATTTCACAAGCTAATGTCACCAAAAACTACAGCTGGAGCCGTGTTTGTGTTCAATTATGCAGATGATTGAGCAAATTTATTGACCTGTAATCACTAAATTACTTTCACTTTCCAGCTACAAAGAACTCAGAGTACAAACTCTACGTCTCTATAGTGCAGGGCTCAAATCTAGTGCAGCTTCCTCCTCGGGCCAGAAATGTTTGTAACACACACAATTCTAATACTCAGATTCCTTTTCTATTGTTTTGCTGATTTGTGGTCAGAATCGTAAGCGAAGCTGAAAGTTTCACAGCAGAACTGTGCTTTACAGCCAGCAAATGAAAAGGGCTCCTTTCCCCAGCAGTCTCTCTGGTGATGGGAATGGTTTCTGGCCAAGCCAAGCATTTTTCAGGAAAATAAAAAAAAAACCAACAATTTTTGCCCCTGCTACTTATTGTAGTGAGAGCACAAATCCCCGATCAGCGCTGCCAGCTTCTGGATGCGTTTTGGGAAGGTGGAAAGCTGCTCACAAGGGAAGCTGTGGATAAATATAGATAAAGAATTCCCCGGATTCCTTTAACTTCATGTTCCACATTGGTGTGATACTTTTTTTTTTCTTTAACTTTCATCGATTGGAAAAATATTACCGTGATTTATTATTTTGACATGCCTTTACTGCTGTTTGTGGTGTTTTGTAGAATGGCTGCACGGGGACGTGTTTCCTGAAATCAAGTCACACTTTGTCCTTTATCCCTTGGGATATCTGTGGTATTTAGGAATAAAGGGGAGGTGGTTTGCAGTTTGAAGACTGTTTCAGAGCCGCAATATTTCATGCTTGGCATTCTTCTGGATCTTCTATATAGTTGTAGCTGTGTAATTGTGCAGCTGTAGCAGTTCTGGAAGTGTTTCTCAGAAGTTATTTACAGTAATTTGCATATTTCCAGGCAGGATTTTATTCCTCTTCATGCCTCCCAGCAGCGTGTAAGAGTTCCTCTCTGTTTTGATCTCGCAGAACATTCTCAGTGCCATGAGGGACATGGTGAAACACCGCACGTCGGTTTTCATCGCTCACCGCTTGTCGACGGTCGTGGACGCCGATGAAATCATCGTGCTGGATCAGGTGAGGTCACACCACACCCTGTGGTGTGTCTTTTTTACAGAATATCAGCCTTTGGTTTAAAGAAAACACTAACCCAAGCACTGCTTTTCTGTTTCTCTTCTCCACAACTAACAGTTTATCAGTTGCAGAAAGTTATATTTTCTCCTTTGTTATATTTTTACTTCACTTGCATAGTTCATTGAATTAAATGTTCTTTATATAGATTATGACAAATTTCTCTTGGAGCCCTGCGACTGGTTTAATATTGCATGGTTTTAATCTGGTTTATTACATGTTTCTGTCAGATTTAGGTTTCCTAATGTGTTCCCCCAATTTATGCTTCGTTCTCGTTACTGACTATTTTTCACACACATCCGTGGGTTTATTCCTTTCAACGGAAGGAGAGAAGGCAGTGTGTTCTGTCTCTGTGCAGATAAAACTGCTGTAGGATTGTTCAATATAATTATGTTATAAATCTGAACACAGTTCTCTACTGTACTTGTAGAAAACTGTGATTATTCCTGTTCTTTATGCTTCTTGTAGGAAAAAAGGAGCAAAGTTTCAATATTTGATTTACTAATATCACTCTTTGGCTCTTACCTCATCTTCAGTCTGGCCAAAGTCAACTTTCTTGACTATTAGCCAGATCTGGCTATAGATTTAAATAAATAAATGTCCTTATTATAACTTCATAGTTACTCTTTTAACTGATAATGCTGAAAATGCAGTGCTCTAATCTGCTGATAATAGATGTTAAATTTATCTCTGCATTCACTTTTTCACTTCCTATTTATATGCTTGTGATCATAGGTGTATTTAGTGACTAAAATATGCCTCTCCAAAAGAAAACAAATTATTCCTACAGTACCTTAAATGATTTTGTGAGGAATTAGAACAAAATCTTACGAAAAGGTGACATCCATCTTTGCTATACAAATCTCAGCTTCTTTATTTGGTTTAGATTTGCTTGCTTTGTCAGCTTTTACTGAAAAAAAAATAATTTCCTAAGGTGTATCCTTTATGTAAGTGCATGTTAAAGCATCTTGCAAATGTGTTTTAACGTGATGCAAGGCAATCTGCGACTTTTTGTTTTCGATGCAAGTTTTCACAGCTTACTTGAGAGCGTGTTTTGTGTTACAGTGTAACTGTTACAGTAAAAATAAAAGCACAACCTAAAGCTGTAAAACAGCTCGGGCTCTCCCTTCCCTCCCCCAGGGGGATTGTGAATGAGTCGGGGCAGCTCCATGGGAGGCAGAAAGTTGCCTCTCATCGTCCCCCTTCAATTGCCGGGCTCCGGGAGAGCAATGGGGTGACTAAGGCCGAGTCGGGGGGAAAGGAAGGGACAGGATGATGGTGGCTGGTTTTGCTCAGCAATGGAAATGCAGCATCACAATTTCAGCACTTTTGCTTACATTAAATCAGAATAATTCTTGAGTGAATAAAAAACCCCATCATATTAGCGATACCGATCTGAATGCTGTGAAGCTGAACGAGAATTTACAGTTTTGATGCTTGGTAAAGAGGTTTGTGTTTTGTTTTTTGTTTTTTGTTTTTTTTTTTAAAGCCATAATTCAAAAGCTTAGTCTCTACTACAGTGAACTCTCTAAATTAACCACTTATAGTTTTTAGATAAATTCTGCAGTGATGCTGGTCAGGTGTGTATTTGTTCAGATTCCTCCAGCACGACTCGTAATAGAAGTGATGAGACCTAATTTTTTTTCCCAGCATGTTCATCAGCTGCCATCACGAGGAGGTAGATTTAATTGTAGATCAGAATTTAGAACTAATATAAAATCCATGTAGTTGTCAGTCTAATGCTGTCTTTTCCCAAAAGAAAGAATAGCTGGAGAACGAATACATTATTTTAATTTGAAGTCAGTGAATGTAAATATGTGTCTCAAGGTAAGAAGCTGAGTCTGGATTTGGAGGGTGGTGGCGTTTTGCTGTCTGTGGGGTTTGGGTTCTTCTCTCCAGCTCCTCCTTCTCCTTTCCAGAAGGAGAGTCAATAAATCCTCTGGGCTCTGGGGAGTAGCGCAGAGGAGCTGAGCTCACTCCATTTCCATGACGGCGATCGCAGTGACACAAGTTACTGAGCACCCATCTAAAAGCACAATTTACACCAATTGTTTTTAGGATTTGATTTTTAAACACTTTTTGCTCATTTAGTACAAATCCTTCTCTGTGTGTGCTCTTTCCTTTTAGCTTCTTAGTGTGGTTGTTGTCAAGCAAAGACAAATACATGTTCGTTTTGGTACGTTTATGGGACTCTTGCACTAGTAGTTTAACACCTTGCTCCTCATACTGACTCTACGTTTATGTAGTTGAATTTTCCATGTTGGGGGGGCTTTAAATTTTGGACAAAAGGCATCAGTGTTCCTATTGATGTGAGACTGAGAAGAACAAGGCTCCTTGGTTTCAGCTTGTGACGGAACACAAATCAGCGCATCGCTTAATTCACTCTCTCATTGCTGTCCCAAGCTCCTTCTCACTAAGAATTGCTGCAATCTATGCTGTAAAACTGCAGTACATATGTTGGCAGTGTTTATATTCCTCCAGATGTGGTAATATTGATTACTGACTTATTCCCCTTCCTTTACAGTGTAGGGTCGTGGAGCGCGGGAGACACGCCGAGCTCCTGGCAAGTCCCAGCAACCTCTATTCCGAAATGTGGCACACGCAGAGCAGCAAAGTACTGAACAGTCACAACAATCCCACTTGGGAGGAGAGGAATAAAGGGATCTCCAAAGAGGAGGAGAGGAAGAAACTAGAAGAGGAGGTTATCAACAGTGTGAAGGGCTGTGGGAACTGTTCGTGTTGAGTACGAGCCTGGATTAATCTTCTCTGGCAGGTGAAAAATGCACCAGGTGCCAATGACGGCGGCTCTTGTTTCTTAGTCAGCATTCAAAAAACTTCCTGGGTTTTGCAGTTTTGGGGTTTTACAGTTTCTCAGAGGGACATCATTTCAACCAAAGGAGTTCTATTTTTACATCTTTAGAAATCGCTGTTATTCAGTGGCATCTGCAAGAGCTGGGCTTTTTCAAAAAACTTTAAACTTCTCCACTAAGAATGTAATTTATGGCAGTTTTTAGGAATTGGTAAATTCTCCCGGTAGTCGCTTAAGGTGGATTATTAAATTGTAAACAGATTTGTCCTTGATTTACATTATTTCTCATCATTAATGATTGATAAATATGTTTTAATTGTAATTGGGCTAATTTGGACTCATTTGCTAGTGAGGAAGATGCAGTTTAAACTCTTCAGTGCTGTTCTGGTTTAAAATGTTCTTCCTTGTAAAGAATAAGAAAAGCATCAAAAAACACTAGAGACTTTTCGTAGCAAACTAAATACTAGACTTATCCATCTCTCCCTTCAGAAACACCTTTCATACTGGGCTATCAGGAAATGAATTGCTATTATTCTAAAAGAAAACTAACAGTATTTTTAAGAGCTTGCAGAAATCTGGAGTTGACAAAAACATTGTGGGACTTCACAGAAAAACATAGTGTTGTCTGTAAATACGAAGAATTGGAAGTTTCCCTTAATTGAAAACAAAATGTGAGCTGAGGATTCTGTATCCCCAGCAGCTGCTGTAGTAGTCAGAGCAGAATGCAGTCACTTCTTCTGTTTCAGTCATGGTCCATTCAATAGTTTAGAGTTTTTTTAAAAGAAGAGATGCCATCACAGACCTTGTCTCCATCACTCTCCACGGGCGCACTCTTCCTCTCTGTGTGTAAAATCAGGGCCGGTGGGCAGGAGGATCGACTCGATTCTTTGACATTATCTGTCAGGGGAAAGGATTATTATTTTTTTTTGATGTGCAATAAGAAGATCTCCAGCAAGCCAAAACTGGCAAAGAAAAACCAAACGACCCCCATGGCTCCAAGTCTCCTCACCTCCTCCTCCTCCCTCAGTCCTTTATTTACACACATACATGTGCTGAGGACGGTATCTTCCCAAGGCACAACATGCAGTGTAACTGCTTTTCTCATGCCTGCCCTGACCCTCTTCCAATTTGAACCTGACGTGGTTTTGGCACAGAGACACTGTGCTGCCAATGCCCAAGGCAACCTCTCTTCTCCCTCCTTTGGAAAGTTCCCTCACAGCATCCCAGAGCTGAAGGCCCAGGGAGGGACTCGGGTGCTCGAAACAGAGCATCACCCAGAGAACACATGAAGGTGAGCTTCTGCAGCACACAGCTCGTTAGCCATTCCCACGTCAAATATGGTTACACAAAACTTTGGACCATCAGCACATATAAAATAAGATGGAAATAATAATAATAATAAAAAAATAATAAAATTTTGAAAAAGAAAGTCCTAAAAGTCCCTGTGCACATCAGGAGTCATTTATTTTTATATCTATAGTTGAACACTGTGACCGTTTTCCCTAAGAATAATGTCAGGAGAAGAATAATTCAGGCTTGTGCTTGCCCCTGGAGCTCCCGCTGACCCACTCTGCTCCCCCAGGAGGACACGGAGCACAACCCCATTAGGGCTCCTCAGATCCTGAGAGGTTTCTTCTCCTCTGCTCACGCTGCAGAAGGACAGACAGCAAGACACTCCTCTACCCTCCACTGGCAGCTGGCACCCATTTTTGCTCAGGTTT
>JAOXNG010000052.1:1637496-1648821 GCA_028566535.1 Scolopax minor | reverse complement strand
GGTTGGAGCAGCCCTGCCAAGAAGGACTTGGGGGTGTTGGCTGATAAGAACCTCAACATGAACAAGCAACGAGCAAGTAAATATTGTTGGTTGCTTGCAGATAATTTTAAAATTTAGCATAACGAAGTCAAGTTATTAAGGTTTTAACAGCCAACAAAAAGACACATAGTGTATTTTTTTATATCTGGTTGAAATAATTTTAATTTTCAATAATTAAATACTCATGTTCAGCAGCAGACTGAGAAATATTCTCCATGTCTGTAAGCTTTTTCAGTGTGTGCTGTCAGGCAGGTTCAAGTTGGATGAACAGTGATACAACTAGGGGGTTATTTTGGACTATCCCTGCTCAATAGAGCCATAAAACAATGGTCAATTGTAATCTTCAATGAATGATACTGAATAACAACTGACTGAGAAAACAGCACTGTGATGGTTTGCAAATAGAAAAGGCAGCAAATGAGCATATTGTGTCCACAAATCTATTCAGGGAGAATCCTTCAGTAAAGCTTTTAATTTTCTCTTTGGCTCCTTACTTCAGTGTAGCGGATCAAGGAACTCCAAAGTAAAATGGGACAGGACATATGCTCAGCTCACGTTGTGTGTGTCTCTGTGGCAGATCTGGCCAGGCATCTTATCTGGGTTGTTTGCAGGAGCCAGGGGCCACGGACCTGCTTCGCTTCGGTAGGGGATGGCACAGGCCTTGCAATTGCCTCATTGAAGAACTCCGATAGTGATTCCAGAGCAAATTGTATATAACTTTTAACCAGAAAGGATTGTGTTTTGATTTATGTTCTGGGAATAGAAATGGAATTTGAAGGGGGTGGGAAAAATGAGCAGGAGAAAGGAGTAGCAAGTATGTAGGAAATCTTTTACAAAAGGTAAACGGCAGCCAAAGAAACAAATGTTCAGAACACTTGAAGGTCTACTTGAGCTCCTCACTTCCATTCTCTGCTAAGAGCTAAAACTGCTTTTGTTAAAATTGGTTATAGGATTCCCATTGACTCCAGCAGAACCACTTTAGAAATTTCAGCAAATATTTCTCCCTCCTACCCCAGTAAAACAGAGAGAAATCCAGGCAGGACTTTGCTGATATTTGTAAACTGGTGTTTCTGAGACCAGGACTGGATGGAAGACTGCTGGTTGCTGTTTCTGTGGTGTTGCTGATGGGATATTTTGAAATGAGTGGGCTATTCAGCTGATGGTTTGAGTTCTTACACTGCAAAGGGAACCCAGGTGCATTGTTTGGTTATTAGAGGCATTAGCATTTTTGTGTTCTAAACCAGTACAGTTGTGTCCTCATCAACAAGAATAAATTCAAAGGAAATCCTGAATGGGTGATCCATACTCTACCTGTCTCTCGGAAAGTCTTAGGTTTGCAGCAAGTTCAGACTTCCTCCTGATTGTAATGTATCTGTTGTAATGAAATTCCTTCTCTAATTCTAATCTCTGATGATCTGTGTAAACCACCCGGTACTTCTCTCTTGTTCTTGTTTTACCTGTTTTAAAAGAAGAACACATTGCTTCAAGCTAGAATTTTTTAACTTTAGTTACACAAAATATCTGGCTTTACATTTGAAATATGCTTGTGGGTATTTTAAGCCTGATTTTCTACACACTTACCCAAAACAGCTCCCTTGATTTGGTCTTGATTTACAACACAAGAGGTTCGTACCATCAGATTTTGGGTTTGATCCTTAGTAAGTAGATGATAAACTGGTCCTCATATTCTTTATCACCCTTATGTTATCATTTGGGAAAGGGAAGGCATCCGTCCTTGTTAAGAACAAGGAGCCAGGAAACCTGGGTTTTGTTCCCAACTCTGATGCAAGCTTCCTGCCTGGTGTTGAATTGCTCTGTTTCTCTGCTACCTATTTCAGAGGGATGTCATGAGGGATATTTTATTGCATAGAAAATACCAAGACCTTCCAAAGGTCCTCATTTCTTGTTTCTAGAAGAATTAGCACAATATTGTGGTTGTTACTGCAAGTTGGAGGTTGTGTTTTTCCTTCAAGTCGGGCCCAGACTATTCAAGACTTGATAATAGCACAGGGAATAGTAACACAGATTTTTCAGATGACAGTTAATAAAAAAGAGAAAAAGAAAGCAATAATACTTAACAAAAGACACCGAATAATAATAGAACTGCAGCATCTGTTCTTTTGCAAGCTGTGGGTACAGCTGACCGAAGCAGCCATGGCTCAGCAGTATCTGGGCCATTAAAAAGGAATGGCAAATGACATGAGCCAGTGAACGCAGATGCAAGTAGCTGAAATTTTATGGATTCCAGACAGGATAATTTCTGAGGACAGAATGTGTTGGCAGTAGTGAAAGAGAATGGAGAATGGGAAAGGCTGCTGATGCTTCCTTTCTCACCCACCTTTCCTCTGTTGTTAATCTTCATATTAGGCAGTCAATATATCTGAGATCAACACCTGCTTAAAACCAAGGTCCCTGAGCACTGGCCTAAAGTTTTCCTACATTTTTGAAAGATTGGATCATTGTGTTAAGACCAGCATTACCATGGTCACTATTTACAGTTGAACCATTTCTTTGTGCTTCCTTGTTTGTCTATATTCATATGGACATTTCTTCAGATGTATAGGTTTAGATTGTAAATTGTCTGGAACAGGGAATGTGGTTTTAGTTGGTAATTTGTTGCAGTGTGTTTTAATGTAGGTTATCTTTGTGTCCTTAGTGGTCACTACAGTAGAACAGCCCTCTTTAGATTCAGATTCTCTCAGGTGATGCATAAACCTTGAGGCATATTGTGGCATATTATTGCTGTTGCTCCAGATGTAGCTTAGCTGTATACAACAGCTTATGCTTGATCTTTTTCTGAAAAGACTGTGGATGCCTGAGTCTTCAAAAACAGGTTCCTCAAATTCATAATAATTGCAGTCCTTATAACAGCAGTTAATTTTGAACAGAGAGGACTGAAATAAATTTTCAGACATTGAGTGGGTAAAATTTCAGTCTTGCATTAGATCACACACCCTGTAGCCATCAGCTTTGCCCCTGCAGGAGAGAAAAGCTGGAGATTTCATCTGTGGTGCCCAAGGCCTAGTTTCTCCCCAGCCCCTACTTCCAACTCCCCTTGCTTTTGAAGTTTAAGTAGCATCCAAAGACCAGAATTCAGGGTACAGAACTATAGCAGAATCTGGAAGTCCTTTATCCCTTAATTCATTATTTGATTTCACAGTTTAATGTTTTTTCCCCCTTCTGTGGTGGCAGATGTGATCTCTCTCTGTTTTAATAGCTGAACATATTTAATAATATCATGGCCTTCTCCTTGCTGTGTACGCTGTCTTGAGAGCCATATTACTTTTTTCTTTTCCAACATTTGACAAATGGTTTTTTGCTACTTGCAAGAATTTTTTGGCTCACCAAGGTATTGTTTGCATTAGAAGGTTCTTCGAGCTCTGATCCCTTTTATACTCTTTGTCCAGATCCTAGACACAGAGATGTTTAGCACTAGAAATCTTGGTCAGTGCAATGTTGTAAACAAATGTTGTTACACCTCTGGTTGGGGATAAATAACTGGTCTGCTCTATGTTCTAGGACTCTTCCCAGGCTTGTAGAACAAAGTCTACATCAGAATTTGATCCTTCAGTTTCCATGTTCCATGGTGTTCAACACTGGGAAAGCACTATGCATTAATAGTGAGTTTATAATGCTACAGGCATCTTCCAACTGTCTTGAGGTCATCAGCCTGTTTATTTGGAATATATCAATAGGGAAAATAGGTGTGTGTGTGTCTGTGGTTGTTCCTTAGGCTGGAATTTCTGTCCATGCAGACAAAACCACTGACCCAAATCTGTGAACTTCCCTGGGAAGGTTCTGCTCTGCTTGGCTGTTGTAGACAGACAGGACGTTCTTATTTCAGTGGCATTTCTAGCATTGAGGAACTGTAGTGAAAGCAGAATTAGCCCCATTGTGTTTACACAGATAATCAAGTGAAAAGTGCTGTTAATTTTACAACATTATGGTAAGAATTTTAGAGTCTCTAAGGAACAGCAGTTATTCAGTTCAGTCCACATAAATACTAGGACATTTGTTTTCATTCATTCGAAGTGTAAATTGTTTGTTTAACATATGGTCACCTGTGGTGCTTTAATGCCTCACTTGATATTTTTTTTAACTTTTGATCTTTCTAGCCGGTGCTTTGGTTAGGTTTTTTTCCCTCTTTAGATGAGAATTTGAGGTCATTCTATGGGACAAAATGTTTAAAATGTTTCCTTAGTCTCCTTTGTGTTGTTAAGATGGAATACACAAAAGAGCAACAAGGTGATCTTATCTTGAACTCTATTCTCATTCAGAAGCCATAGACTAATATCAAATGTTCTTCTATTGCCAAAACAAGGTGGTAAACTTCAAGATAAACCTTCCTCTTTCTGGTTTTAAATGCATAAACCCTTATTATCTGAGTAGGAGAGGTTTTTTTTTTTTCTTTTTAAACTGAAGAAATTAAATGTATGTGGAAAACAGAACTTATAAAATCTTTTCATATGAGTAGCTTTCAGCTTGTTTTTAGTAGGAGTGATAATATCTGATTTCTTTTTGAAGGAAGAATGGGAGCTTATCACATCTAATTTCTTTCTTTAAAATAAGTTAAGAGAATAATTTGAAAAGTAGAAAAGCAAAAAGAGAACATTTCCTTCCTAGAAGTCAACAACAAACTGAGAAAAATTGTCTTTGATTTGTCACGTAAATCTTATCTTCAATAATTTGATATTTTTGTGTGCAGAGTAATACCTTCTGTGAGAGACAACAGGCAAAGGGAGCTGAGATCTGCCAGGAGCTTCTGAGAGGGTACTTCTAGTTCTGGCAAAGTCCTGTTTTAGCCTGTTAGGCCTTTCCCCAGACTCTCATTGAAGTCAGTCAGAGTCTTCCTAATGCCTTTGTTGGATGCTGGGTTGAAATTAGTCTGCATATGGCAATTCCTTTCAAAGGCAAAGTACACTTTTCTTTTATTTGCCAAAGTTAACAAACAGCAGCAACAAAACCAATTGCTAAACAGGTTGGGGAGTTAGCCTCTAAATTCCATCTGTTAAATGGAATAGATCCACTCTACTGCATCCTGAATCTTGCAGATCTACTGCTTTAATTTACATGATGTGTTTTATTTCAAGGAGAAATATTACCTGAGTAAAATTTGAGGTAGGACTAATGGAATCACCCCAGAGACAGCAGAAGGATGTTCTTCACTTCTCAGACTTCTTTAGGAGATAATGGCAGAATTTAACGATGCGATGATAAAAGTTAATATTTTAATCCAATTCTTTAGTCAAAGCCTGAATATTTTGCTCACGTAGGTGAGTGAAATTACCAACACATAACTTTCTACAATTTTAATTAAACTTTTGTTAGGGACAGATTCATTTGAATCAGCAAGATAGTCTCAGTTTTATTGGAAATGTGTTGTGTCATAGTTATATTACGGAATTGCGAGTGGTTAGAGACATCATTAGTAGCTGGGTGGAAGAAAAATGAAACAAAAGAGCCTTGAAGCCACTACCTTTGGAGCAGGACTGCCTTTGTGCTGGGGGAGTGGATTTCCTGGTTTTAATGAGCTATTTAAGAACAGCAAGTTTTGTCAAAAACCTATTGTGAAAATAGTGACAATTGAACAATGTCTTTGGAGTAACAAGAAATAAGACATTTCAGAGTTAGAAAACTTTTCCTGAGATATAGTTTAACAATCCTGTTCCATCACTCCCACTCTAGCAATTTTTGTGACTGGCCAAGTTTTGAGTTGGGGGAAGGGAACAGCTTTCCCATTGGTCATAAAATTCACAGAGCATTTCTTCTGAAGACAATAAAGCCAGGAGAAGGCCTCTTTATTTGCTGTGAAAATCATCACCCTTTCCGGCAATATAACTCCTGAAGAAAAGAGGGAGAAGGAAGAGACAAGACTGCATATCAAAGCGAAGCGAAGTGTTAAAAGGGTCTGTTGCCTCAATATGACAGATAGGCCTCAAAACCTCAGACAATGTAGGCCAGGAAAGGAAAAAAAACCCTCCATCGGACCTCACAACTAGTTTACAAAGCAAAATAAATTAGCATTAGAACTAGCCCTGTCCCCTTTTTCAGTGTGTCCTCTCTTAACTTTTCAGGAATGTTGTTCGCTTAGTGAAATTGACATCATTCATAAAATCCAGAAGCTACGAGTTTAGACAGGAGATGTCCTGGTGCAGGATAGTGTGGGATTACTCTCAGATTATTTACAAAACAATGAAATCTGGATTCCATAGTTTAACATTGTTTGAGGAAGTTATTGTCTGTACTTGATGACTGGAAGTTAGTTTAAGTAAGCCTGAAATGTGAAAGAGCTTTCTGACCTGAAGATGTGCTCGGTTCAAATCTCTTAGCTTAGTTTTAAGAGAGAGATTAGTGTTCATTTTTGAGTTTATAAAGGTATGGACTGTCAGAGAACAGGACCCAGAGTTCTGTTTTGGGACTATCTCAATATTTATGTACCTTAAAAGGGTAGGAAAAGAAAGCAGCAAATTCTCCTTAGTGTAATTTTACAGACATAATTGAAGTTGTGAAGCAAAAGTAATTTTAAATAAGGCTTGAAGATGAACATTTTGCTGCACATGGTGTTCTGTAAAGTTAAATTAAAGAAAAAAACCACACACTGCCATTATATTAGAAAATCTTACATGGACCCAATCCTGTACAGTGTGAGTAATAATATTCCTGCCACAAGTTTTGGTGCAATGAGTAGGACTATTCATTATTGCAAAGTCAGATGCATAAGGCTTTGTGAAATATGGTGAAATTCTATGTTTGTATTTTCTGCTGGGTCTTGATCATTTGTTCTCATTATACATGTTCAGATGACTCATGCTGAAAAGAACAGAATGGCAGCATAGAATTGGAACCTTTCAACAGACTTGAAGAATTTCCCCTTCTATCTGAAATGCTTAATGATTTCAACTTTCAATATGTTCTGCTATTCTGTAATAAAGCTAATTGGCTGAATTCTGTCCCTCACTTTGCCAAGTGTAAATTCATCTTCATCATGTGAAAGTGATTGAATCGAAAGCAGAGTCATTTTTATCACCTTTAAATGATGATTGGACAGATGCCCTGTATGGATTTTGCTTGGCAGAAGAACCCAACCTGCAGAAAATGTAGGTGGATTTCAAAGTGACAAGATCAGGGGAAATCCCATTGCCAATGACTGAATTTTTTTTTCCAACTGTTGTATGTTCTTTAGGCATTCAGCATTTTGCAGGAATGGCTTCTTAATAGGTTTGTTTCTTTCCTTTAGATTTGAAGTAACATAACTTCTTTCAAAGACCCGATGCTATATGTTTACAATGCATTTGGTAACGATGCTGTCAGCACCTGCCCTCCTTGTCATCAGAAAAACTGGCTCTATGGTTTCAGAGTAATTTTTTATTGAACAAGAATGATAGGAGAGTTGTAATCTAAAGGAAGAGTCTCTGCTCATAATTAGTTTACCTCTGATTCAAACTTTGTTCCCTTCCTGTTTTATGGTAACATAAGTGCAAATAATAAGATGTACTTGCAGCTTTGTGAGGAAATTTTCATTGCTGCTGAAGCTGCCTGGTAGTTAATTGTTCAAACTCCTTCTTTTGGGCACAGTTTTGTTGCAAATGTGTGTTGTTTTCTCATGAAGGCAAAAAGTAAAGTCTGCTCCTCTGCGAGTGATTGCATAGAAATATTGAAATCAACAGGAGCAGGTTTGCAACATGATCTAAGGTGGTTTTATTCTACTTTCTATCAAAGAATTTGCCTGTAATTTTGCTTTGTGTGCATAGAATTGACACCTCAAATCTCTGTTTTGTGGCTTTGTTCTGTCCTCTGTTACAATTGCTGTTGCCTTGGCTTTCTTGCCCTTTTGAAATAGGTGTTTAGGAGAGGGGACAGGAGCAGCATGAGGGTTAGAGAAGGGTCTTTTCAACCGGTGTTCTTGGCAGAAAATAGGCAGTAGTAAATGTTTCCTCCTTCAAGTGTTCTGAGTGAATAGATTTGCTTTCTCCTGATGCTAAACACATCAAGAATGCAGTGAATAGGCATTAGATCCTACTTGCCCTGCATTTGGGATCAAGTCCCAGTCCCTCCAGGTCCAAAGGTGCAGGGAGAGGCGTTCAGACATCCTTCAGCCAGAGAGGGGATGATGGATGAAAGCCTTAGTAGGTCTTTTCTGCAGGAAATGTATTGCAGTAACTCTAAACCAGGATGATACTTTCACATTAAATACTGAGATTTTCCAATGGTTTCGAGTAGCATAATCTCATAAACTTCATTCAACACCAGTTGAAGTCATGGTTTTATATCGGATGTTGTTTTTAAAGTTATGAGTAAGACTTAACATAATTTCTTCTTTTGTCCCAGGTTAGTTGCGTAGATAACAGAGTATCAAAAGACCTGTAGGGCATGAGGCAGCTGTAGAAATCTCAATAAAGCATTTTGTTTGTCATCTGACAGGTCATGAGGCCACAAAGCCACTAATAAGAGGAGCTAATCATGAAATCTCTCGAGATGGAAATGTCATAGATTCTGGGTTTTTTTCTGTAGCTGTTAAAAGTCAGACTTTTCAGTGTAAGTAAACCTTGGGAAAGAATCTCTCCTGATCTTAAAGGGATAAGATTACAGGAACATTTCTTGCACAAGAATATCTTAAAAAAATCACTTGCCTTAATCATTGTTTCTAGAGTGAAATAATATTATTATTGATAACTAGTATTTTGCAACAAGTAATGAACAGATAATAAAATTAATTTGTCTAATTAATTTCTGTTTTGATCACTTCAGGTAAGTCTGAGCTCAGTTTTTCTGTCTTTAAGAAGAGTGGCTCATGTCTGTTTCACAGGGAAAATTGAAAGCTAATAACTAACAAATAATTCCTTCACTTTTGCTATACAAAACCTCTACTGAAATTCCTAAAGGTTTTGCAAGGAGACAGCAGGGTAGTACTCGGTGTATGTGTACAGCATTAAGGATGCCAAAAGGAATGGATTCCATCCAAGAAAATGGATCCAAGAGGATTTTGGTCACGTTCTAGCAAACAGCATTGGTACTTGCAGTGAGGCTGGTACCTCAGAACCAAACTCAACTGTCATTGCTAGATCTGACATTGCTCTTAGGGCAGTTTTTAAAAAAAGATTTTATTTTTTGGAAAACAAAGGAAAACCAAAAGTACCCTGGCTCTTGAACAGAGGAAAAGAGTGAATGAATTAAAAGGAACCAACTCCACTGAAGCAGATCTATTGGCAGTGAGCATTCCTGGCCTAGCAATAAAAATAAGAGGAGAAGAAGAAGCAAAATTACGTATCTGGATTTTTTCCCTAAAGCACAACCCAGTTCCCATTAAATGACTGGATAGATTCCCACCGAGTTCAGAGGGCCCTGGGTATTTGGGAGGATGTGCTGTTAGGACATGCTGATTTCTTAAATTCTTCTTGAGATGCTGCTGCTCAATATCTTGTTGGACTATTCCAGAATGGAGAGACTCCCAGCACCTTCTGTGAATGCTGACCCTTGCAGACTTGAAATTTAGAAAGTTAGAAACCCCTAAGTGTGCTTCTTAAGCAAGGAGTTAGAATGTGCTATTCTAGATACACAGAAGAGACATTCTTTCTATCTACCTACCTTTACTCCCCACTATAATAGGGACAGCACAGACAGATCAAATTGTCTTTCTCTCAGAGAGGCTGCAATTTAAGTCCACAGGAGCAAAAGGCAGGTAGGTAAAGAAGAGCTGAGGAGTGATCTCTTTGAGCAAGTATTCTGCCCTCTGTCAATTAGATAGTTTGTGAGCAATTTCATTGCCCTTGAAAGGACTACTCTAAGCAGTAAGTTTCTTCAAGACCAGATCTGGTTTTTTTCTTAGATAGAAAAAAAAAATCTACTTTTTTTTTTGTTGTTGTTTTGCTAAAATTCTTATTCATCCAGAGTAACAACCTATTGACTAATTGTCCTATTGAACTTCTATGACGTTGTGTTCAGGAGGAGTGAGTATTTCTTGGTTTGTCCATGTAAATTAGATGCATTTTTTTAACACTGACAATTTTTTCTACATAGTTGCTTTCATTTTTCCAAAGTATGTTTTAAGTATTTACTTTTCCATCAGAGACTGAATCAGTACTTGCTTTGAAAACTGTTATTTACAGGCACGTGTGGGACAGAGCTGGGGCGGGAGGAAGGGCTGAAGGGAAAGGAACCTTCCTGGGCTGTAACACTGAAATAGTGGGAGCATCTCTTCAGGGGAGGCATTGAGCATCCCTAATTTCTACTGATCTTGGTGCATGTCAAAGCTGCTCAGCACTTCAGAGGATCAACTACTTTTATATAGTGGGTTGTGCCTCTGTTCTTCTCACATAATTTCCCCTCTTTTTCTTTTTTCTCCCCTTTCTTCTTTCTCTTTATACAAGGTACATATCTTTGATTTAAGGACACTCATAAATAAATATTTTATTCTATTATCATCACAGTCAAATGGAACCTCTTCCTCATGCTTCATGGCTTATTTTTACTGGTTAAATACATTTGAAGAATTGTTTTGTGCTCATCGACTGTTATGCATTGGAGACCGATGTGTCGCTCTATGAGCTGATTGTGTTACCATGGATCTTTGTATTCCTGCATATTCTGCAAGGCACTACTACAAAGTGAAGGAAGCCTTTCCTTATCATTCCTGTTTTTAAAGCATTGACTCATTGTTTGATCTTGCAGATCTCATTTCATTTCAGTGTTGTTAGGTTTAGAGAGGTTGTTTCTAATTCAAAGCCTTGTTTCTACAGTCCCTACTGTAGATATTTTACTTGAACTTTTCATATGTACTCTAAAACTTGAGGAAAATAAGCAAAGTATAGGTGGTGGTGAAATACAATACTTTCAGCATGCTCTTTCTGCAGACATGCTGCTTCATTCCAATCAATAGGACTCCTATTAAAAACAATTATTTATATCACGATTTCTTTAACATGAGAAAATATTTCACTGTCAAAGGACACTACTTCTCATTTGCCCTGGCATTAAAGGTCAATAAAGAAATATAAGAAATAGTCAGCTGATCAAAACCAGCATCCAATAATTGAACCGATATTTAACCGCTAGCAAGACAATCCTTCTGAGCAATTACAAGTGTTCTTTGTTAAACTGTATGCTTCCCTCTAAACAGAGAGCCTGGCAAAACAAATCCCCAACAATGCAAAAAGAAGTAAAATCTCTTCTCAGCATAAAACCTCAGTGCCCTCATACCTGTAGAAGTGGATTGCACCGTTTTCCTCATCCATTCGTAAGAGCTGTGCCTTTGGCTGTTGGGAGAGATTTGCTGTGTATTAATTGTAT
>JAOXNG010000052.1:1535029-1545459 GCA_028566535.1 Scolopax minor | reverse complement strand
GCTGTGGCTGCCCCATCCCTGGAGGGGTTCAAGGGCAGGTTGGAGGGGCCTTGGAGGAACCTGGTGTGGTGGGAGGTGTCCCTGTCTGGGGCAGGGAGGATGGAACTGGATGGTCTTTAAGGTCCTTTCCAACCCAAACCCATTCCATGATTCTATCATACAGCTAATAAATTCACCTGTTCCAGCAGCATTTTTTCTTCTAAGAAAGCTTAAAGTGAATCACTCACTTTCTCCACTATGAAGTGGAAAAAAACTGCACTAATTTTTAGGGAGTTTCTACCAGAAGTCTCCTGCCCTTTATATTCACATAGCCAAAGAAACCAGCTTCAGGATCTGTAGTGTTACTATTGTTATGAAAATAAAAGAATTGGGGGAAGGGGGGGGAAGTATAAGTAAGAAAATAATGTTATTACAACAATGTATATCCCACTTATGCAGAATAAATAGTACATGTCACTTGATTGTACAGTTGACCAGTGATATTTGTGATCATGGCTGCTGGGTTCAAATCTGTTTAGGTATCTGCACCGTCCTGGCAGCTGTAAGTGGGTCAAGTCTTCTACCAGGGTCATACAGATCTTGGGTGACAGCCCCAAGTGACAGAGTTGTGTTATTACTAACATGGTAGGTGATTCCTTTTCTCCTCAGTCAACACTATATCTGCACCCAGCATGGAGTTGGGAAGGTTAAAACGCAGCTGAAATCACCTTTATGTGTACGGCAAATATTTTATACAAAGCCAGCAGTGGCTGGATGCAAAAAAACCCCAACCCAAATGAGAGCATAAAGTCTATATTAGGACAATCTGTAAGAAATGCTGGGCACCTTCTGCTTTGAAAGGCTTCCAAGGGAGAAGCAGACGCCCAGCATTGCTGCTCCTGCAGAGGACAATGGCATGTCCCACTGCCCTTTGGGGACTTACCTCTGACGAGGAGCTGGGTGTGCTGTTCTAGCGTGTCGGTGCTGTTGTGCTGGTTCTGGGCTCTGCACTTGTAGAGGCCACTCTGTTCCTCCGTGACGTTATTAATGACCAGTGTCAAAGAAATGGAGTAGTTGTCCATTTTCTTGATGAGCGAGTCACCGGGGGACGCCTCTGAGGATGGGTAGTACCAGGCCAGGTGGCTGTAGATGTACTTGGAGGCCCGGCACGTCAGCCGGACATCGCTCCCCACAATGGTTGTGACTTGTGGGTCTGTTTGCAACCCAAACGGCACGTCTAGGAGGAAGAGAAAAATGTGTTTATAATTAAATGGTGACTGAAAAGATCTTTGGCTGCCTGGTTACAACTTGGTGGTCAAATTTCAAAGACCAGCCATAATGGAATGAATCAATTTTAACAAGACCCACATTTGCATGTGCAAACGGGCGTTAGTGCTTGTGAGTTAGATAAGTAGAAAGTACCTCTCCTGTCCCAGCCCTGACCTGTGCTAGTCTGGCCCTCAGTATTCTAATCATTCCATTTTCAAATAATGAATTGAAGGTTTATAAATAGAAGCAGTTAATGGACTAAGAGAGTTTAATCAAGAGAGATTTCCATCCAGGTAGGCAAATGTGTTCATGAGCTCTTCTCTTTCTGTCTGCAATCAGTGCTTGAAAGCATAATTGCATAACAATAGAGAGACCTGTTCCCGTTTCTCAGAAGTAACACTCTCTTTCTTCCACTGAACAATCTTCCCAATTCTCGCTTATTTCAACTATGGGAATATTTATTTTCATCACATGTGCCTTGGTGGATATTTACTTGATCACTGAATGGATTAACTGATTTAATGATGTATGAGGCCTTGAGGCCTTTATATTTAGCAGGGAAATACGTTTGGGCGTAAGTCCAATCTATCCACAAAAGAGTAAGCTATTTCTTGCTATATTTTTAGTAACTTTTCACTCCAGAAAAAATAAAATAAAATCAATTTTCCTGAAGTGGCAAACTAAATCCATTTTAAGACAAGAGAAAGTGTTTCTGAGTAGTCTGGCCCACAGACACTTTCCTATTCCTGCATGAGCCACCAGAGACCTGCAATTAAATTGCATCTGAAAGATACTATTTTCCCTTTTTATCCTGCTAGTTTCAATGGTTTGTCCACCCAACAGACTGCAGTGAAAGCACACTGATAACCACCTGGAATTATTCTTTTGTCTGCTCAGTCAGGATTTTACCAAGCAGCTGGGGGTTATGAGGAACCCCTTAAAAATTTTAACAGGAGATGGGAGACTTTGGGAAGACTTGCTCTGGATTGTCTTCTGAATATGAATGCTGTCCACAATAAATCTGACAGATTATTGCTTCAGTACCAAGCTGTTTGTGAGATGCTTTTTCTCCAGGTAGGATGAAACAGATGGTACTTTGAGAAGGACAGAAGTTAAAGGGGAGCAAGTACATGTTGCACTGGGAATCTGACAAATTCCACATGGGAGCTGGAATTTGGCCAAGGGCTCACACTGCAAACTCTTGCAAAAAGTTCTGCTGAAGCTTAGTTGAGCCTAAATAGTGAGGCTGTTGGAATAACCAATCTGCCTTATAATAAACCATATATTATATAAAATACAGAGCCCTGAAGGAACTTTCAGATATGATTAAAAGTCTCTTTTCTTCACAAGTCATCTGGAATAGAACCAATAAACTCTGCTTCATGGTTTTTAAAGACTGGCACCAGAAATATTTTACAAAAGATCTAAAAGAGAAGAGACCCCTCAGGCCACAGCTGTGGAAATTTTTATTTTTCTTTTCTTTCCTTTTCATGAAATTTCAGTTTACTTTATGCAGTGTTTTGTTAGGCTCAGTTGCTCTCTTTCTTGCTTAGTGCTAGCTGTATGCTCAAACTGACTTGTGTAATATGTCTATTCTTCACATCTGATGTCCTGTGGTTCCAACATGTCAAGATGATGCTTATCAAAAAGGGGGAAAAGTCTGAGGCCAGCTGAACTTCTCTAAACAGGAAGAATTAAAGTCTGGTGAAAACAGTGGGATGTGGCATGAGCAAACCCTCTCCTGAATCTGACAAACTAACATAGGGAAAAAGCGCCCTCTTTACTTGCCTTTTTCTTAGTTTTTCTTCTAAGCATTTGCTGTTTGCTCTGAGAAGAGTTATAGCACTAAGCTGAGCGGATCTGTGGTTAGACTCAGTTCTTAGTAAGCTCCATGAGCTGGGAGGCAGAATCACAGAATCATAGGATGGTTCAGGTTGGAAGGGACCTTAAAGATTATCGAGTTCCAACCCCCTGCCCTGGGCCGGGACACCTTCTACTAGACCAGGTTGCTCAGATCTGATGGATCTCCTGAGATCCATCCCCTCCACCCTGAATTATGCATTGATCCTAAGTGCTGGCTCCCAGTGAAATTAAAAAGCGATTCTAGGTGAAGTGATGTGGTAAGAATTTTGTCACATCACCTGGGGTAAAACACAGTGAACCCTGCTAACCCTTGGCCTCAAGTGGTAGCCCCTTGCCCTTTCTTCTGCCTACAGGAATCCTTTTCTTCGGGAGAATTTCTTCTTATATCTTGCAGCCTTGTTTGTTTTGCAGGGGGAATTTCCCAGAATGGCTGTGGGAGAAAGCCCACCCAAGGGGAAAGAAATACCACATCAGTTGGGAGAAAGCAGTGACTTGTGTATGGACATGGTAGCATGGGCTGGAGCACCCGAGATCCCCGTAATTTTGGTGCAAATTCCCAATTAATTTGATGTGATAATTTCCAAGCCCTAAATTGCAAAGGATGCTTGATAGCTTTGCCTTGCTGCTGGACTTCCCTGGCGCAGGGTTTTTTCTACCAGCTTAACATTCTGGGAGCAGAAGCCTGCGTTGTTTTTCTTATCATTTCTTCTACTGACATTTTTTATTTAGCATTTTGAATATTTTTAGCTGGAACCTGTGCTATTCTCTTCCATCTTGTTAGCCCTTCAAGAAGCTCTTTCAGCTCCAATAGAATATTCATTGATTTTCATTACGGTAGAAGGAAAAAGAGAGAAAAAAAAAAAGCCTCTCTTGCTCTCCTCTCTCTTCTCCTCCCACCTGGATTATCAGGGGAATAACTGCAGCTTTGAGAGCACATTAGAAGTCAGTTCATCTCTTAGACTACTTTGCTTACACAATCTTGAACCTGAGCAGTGATTAACTTCCTCTCTCTGAACAGATACAGTGTTTTATAAGACTCCTAATAAGTTGGCTAAAAGAATGCACCATGGGGCCTTTTCTCTTTTATCAGCAGTCACCAAACATTTGTCTTTTGTATTGTATTACAGTGTAGTAGCCGTGAATTTCGCTCTCGACTGTGTGGGATTCCATGGCAAAGTAGGGAAATGAGCCATTGGGGGAAGGTAAAAAGTCAGCATAAATCAAAAGAAAGTCTGGCTCCATTTGTATTTACAAGGAATTAATTGGTTTTAATTTCCTGTGCTTTGCACAATAATCTGTGTAATTCAAAACTTCTGCTCTTTCCCAAATTCCATCCCTGTGCCTTTCAGAGTGGGGGGGTTGACATCAGGCATATGCACGTAGGGAGAGTGAGAAAAAGAAAGGGTGAGCCCTACCATCTGAAATAGCGCAGAGCTTTTAATAAATCCTGTAAACATGTCAGGAATAAGCAAATTGAGAGTGGCAAGCAGTTGTAGAACAACCCAGTTCATACATTGTTCCAGTATCTGATAGCAGATTTTTATCTCATGTTTGAAATATAATATTTTCTTTCTGGTAGAACTCATTAACTCCATTTTTCTGAGTTGTTTTTGCACTCAGATAAGCCCTTGAAAAAGAACTTTTGTTATTATTTATTATTCTTATCATAATTAATTTTATTCCAAAAACATTCAGAGGTTTCATATGGGTGGGATCCCGTTCTGTTGTATGCAGTGCAATCATACAAAGGCTATAATTTGATTTACTGTGGACTTACAGAAATAGATAGTTGCCCTTTACAAGGTGCAGACCAGAGATTAGAAGGCAAATCATACTTGTTCGTGGCAGAGAATAGCTCCAGGAGATGTCAGGTCAGCTTTTCACTGCACTAGGGAGGTTGCAGTCTGCCTTGAGTGTGCCATGGTGGTGGGCAATGACACAAGGAGCATCTGGTGGCTTATCCATGATGCCTCTGCCCATGACAAACCAGTCATCTGACTGAAATGGGAACACTGGTGTCCAGAACGTGGTAGGCAAGATAATGAATGATAAGATTTCTCATCTACTTGGACCCCTTATATGGTTTGGTTCCAGCATGATCTCCAAATGCTGTTGACCTTTCACTGAAATAAATTCTGCTGGCAAAGAAATGATTTAAAAATAGATAGTAGTGCTATTTCTAGTGTCCGTGGGAGTTTTTGTGGGGGCTTTGCAGTGGAAGAACAAAATGGCTGTTGACATTATTCCACTGGGATAAATACATTTTTTCTGAAATGAATGTGGTGGTGGTGGTGTCACCAGACTGAAGTAAGGCATGTTCCCAGAAAGAAGGTGCAGCCTGGACAAAACCTGATGAAGTTTCCCTGTAACTCTGCCAGGTCCTGACAAAACATTTCAGCCCTGACCTACCAAAACAGGATTTTGAGGGAAGAAGAGAGTTTAGCCTCTGTATCATCTTCAGATTTCTTAGCAGAAATTAAGCTCAATTCAGCCCAAATGTTTGAAAGCAGCTCAGGATCTGCCAGCTCATTTGTTGCTAGGAGATAATAGGAGATCAGGTCTTTAAAAATCAACAAATTGCTGAATTAATTGAGGAGTCCCACAACCAGCAGCTGCCTTGCAGAGACCAGAGTGCTGTGAAGTGCCGTGAACATTTTCTAGATGTGCCTGAAGGCCCGCGTGTGGCTTGTGTGCTCTCAGACTTTAACCCAGCCTTTATTTCAGCTTTTAGGTTCAACCTGCATAAAATTAACCAGCCTAGCAATTGCAGAGTACCCTGCTTAGAGCTTTTGGACTTGCCCAGTTTGGTCTCTCACAAAGTGTCCCTGAATGTCCCTCCACCACGGAGGTGAGAGGTGACTCCTGGTGAGAGTAACCTGGCAGTCACTGAAGTCTAAAGGCACCCAGTAGAAGACAGTGATTTTGCTCAGCAGCAGCTCTTACTGCAGCCTGGCTTCTTGTTGGAATAGTATGTATTACTCAGCAGAGGAACTTCATGTAAAGGAACCCAGCAGCAGGTCACTCTGCTGCTATTTTACCACTACAACATGACCTACTTTAGAATCAGGATGGCCACATTTAGAAAGATTTCATTTCTTTCTAATCCATAAACACCACTATTTTTAAACACAGTGCTTATAAAAGTCAGTCGTGCTCGTTCAGCATCTGCTTCTTCCCCAGAATGGCACCGACTCACAGACTTTCACAGGCAAGAATATATCTGTCTTGCCAAGCCCTCTTCACCTCCTGCTCTGTTTTGGTGGAAATGTTTCCACCATAATAGCTGTCAGTAATTTTGTCCAGTGATTCATTTCCTTCATAATTAATATTGAATGATTAAAGCATTTGTCTCTCAAAACATTACTAGATTGATCTTAAAAAATCTGAAATATTAGCTCCCTGTGTGTGTGGGGGGAAACCGCTACATAACTTTATTATTAAAATAGTTGTGAAAGGGGCGTGGATTGATCTAACCCTTATGGTAGCTGCTTATTTAGTTGCTGCAGCGTTGGTTTTAGTCACTGAGTATTACAAAGTACCGTGAATAGCTCGGGAGCAGACGGCTTTGAGTAACCCATCCAAACATAATAGCTGGCAGATTTCAGAGCAGAAACAAACCCACGTGAAAACTCCACGCTTGGAAGTGGTGTAGTGTAAAAATAATAGCTGGTCTTTAGCCTGTGCTGGAGAAAGAATCATAGAATGGTTTGAGTTGGAAGGGACCTTAAAGATCATCTAGTTCCAGCAGTCCTACCATGGGTAGGGACACCTCCCACTGGAAGGGGTTGCTCAAACATCTTGAGGACCTCCTCCTATATCTGAACTCTGTCTCCCAAAACTGCACCTTGAAGGGCTCTTTCCTAAGTAAATAGGAGTTAGGGCTTTGGAAAATATTTTTTGGAAGCTTAAGACCTGTTCTGCCTTCATAATACATTGGGGTAGTACAAGAAAGCTGTAGACGGAGGTGAAGTCTTTCCCCCATGCAGCACCAGCTTCATTATTGTTAGATAACATTTTTCGTATTAACATTTCTGTGTAATAAGAATGGTGACAATGCTTAGTGAGCCTGTTTTTGGTTAGTGTGATTTGAAATGTGTTGAATTACCTTAGAGCAATGGAGTCAAAGAACACAGGACGCGAGAGGCAGAGGAGTACAGAGCACTGCCACGAGCGAGCTTCGCCCTCAGAACTTGCTTCGTGGGGAAGAAGCCAAGTAGCAAGAATCAGACATTTACCTTCCAGGACATTTCTGCACTCTTTGTTCTAAACATTGTTATTTTGATGCAAATTCTACCAGCCAACATCCACTCATCCAGAACGCGAGCACAGAAATGATTCAGTTTGTTCTGGGTAAGCACTTGAACAAGGCTGTCCCTGGACTCTTCTCTTTTTTTAAACTCCCATCTCTCCTAAAAGCATTATGTAGGTCTTGATCTCACTACTAAAGAATTTCTGTGTTGAAAGGTTAAGCAGATATTTGTTTGGATTTGTGTTCTTTGGAGAAATAGCATGTGCACCTCCTCCCTCGTTAAAGAGCACTGGAAAGGCTAATTGCTCAGGCAGGGATCCAATGTCACAACAACTCCCAGTGATATCAGTCCTGGATGAAGTCTGAATACTGGCCTTGCTCACCTTTGCTGTGTCTACTGACTTAATTGGGGACTGACCCTTCTGAATCGGGGAGAGGCTCCAGGCCTTTGGAAGACAACAAAGAACTCCAGCTTTCGCTAGAGGTTTTGTGAGGACAGGGCTCAAATGTCATGAGTGTTGCTTTAAGACACAGGCAGCTCGACTCAGGGCCTGAATGTGCAGCTTGAAAAGGGCAAAAGGGGCATCAGGTTTGATGCTGGACACGTCAAACTCAGCTGTGCACTGACGCAGGACCCAACCTTGCACGTATGTGATGAAGAGCCCTGGACTGTGCGACTGGGAGTGCTCTGAAAACACAACATGCAGGGAATTCCCAGAAGTTTTAACAAGCTCTCACCAGCCATACAAAACTTTAAGGTAAATCAGATCGTGAGCATCTAGTTTTTGTGGAGCATCTCTTGTGATATTTTACCTGAGACATAGAACTCAATGCTCCTCTCTTCTTCACCGATCTTGTTTGAAGCCACACAGTAATAGATCCCCGAGGCACTGCTGTTTTCCGTAGTCAGTGTGCTCACAATCTGCCAGGAAAAGAGAGAAAAAGCAAAGGCTTTGAGTGTAGTGTAGGCTTAGCAGGGAGACCTGAGAGTACTGGGTAAGTGTATGTTTTATGGTAGAAAAACAGGTAACAAAGGAGTTTCTAGTAACAAGTAAAGCTCACAAACAGATAAGTGCTTCTTTTGGTCTCTCATTGGTCTCTCTTTTGGTTTTTGGTCTCTCAACTCACATCACCTCCACCCAGTTGATTCTCTCCCCTCCTCATTCCTAAACCTTCCCCTTCTTTTTATCCTGTCTCCCCTGTGAAAGCAGGGCTCCCCGTTGACTCATGGCAAAGGTCTTTGTGTGACAACATCAGCAAAATCTAAAGCTAAGGACCTGGAAGATTTATCTAAGACACTGGAAATAAAGCCCCACACCCACCTATTCTCTTTCCTGCTTTTCAGTTACAGTTTCTGTGGGTAACAGAACACTGACATTTGCATGGGAAGCATGTCATCCCTATGGCTGTGGTGTAAAGAATATTGCAGGATTTTGCTTTGCTTTGCTATAACCCCAGAGAAGGGAGAGATGTGGCCTCTCTGGGCCTTGGCTCACTCTTATAAATTGTTCTTGGAAGCCCTTTGATTCCATAATCCTTCCCCAGGGCCTTACCAGGACTTGTGCTGTAAGTAAGGAAGCTCTGGAGAAGCTGCCTCTGCTAAGACACTTGGCAATTGCAGAAAGAAGGGGAGGATCATGAAAAAGGAAGAAACACTTGTCCTGAGAATCCCCGTGTAGAAAAAGGAAGTGGTTCGCTTACTCATGGGACTGAGCTCAAACACATCCTTAAAAACTTGTGTTCCTTAAACATCCCAAGTCCCTGCTTCTGGGTAGGGCCTTCTTAATGAGGAGGCAGCCATATGGCACTGCCCTCTCCCTGTCATGATGTAGCATCAGAAGCTTATGGAGAACCATCCACAGATCATGGCTTTGATTATTTCTAGTGCTTCCTCTGGGCTGCCAGCAAGAAAGCAGGGTCTAACCCACCAAGACAAAGATGTTCTTGTGAGATTACTTTGCTTCCCCTGCAGCCATTCACCTGAGGAACTTTGAGCCCTCACATTTGGAACAAATATCACTTTTTTTGCTGTCCTCTCTAAGGACTTTGAGAATCAAAACTTATAACATCCTCTGGCCCTTTGTCCTTATCTCCAGAGAGCGCTTTGAAGTGCACAAAAGCATCTCTGGACTTTCTTTTTAATATCCTAAACTAAACTCACACAAGACATTCCTTTACTGCTCATAAAGCTGTACCACGAATGTGTCTATAGCTGTGTGGGATGTATTTCCAGAGAGTTATTTAAGATTTTCTGAGCTTTGGCACTTTAAATCCTGTAGGGAAATGAGTTTCAAAGGTTTTGATCTCATGCACATTTTACATTCTAATGGGGAACATTTTCAGCAGAATAACAGGTAAGTGGGAAAGTATCTAATTTTCATGGGCACCAGACATAGAAATTAGCCAAGAGTAGGGACAAAGCAAATTTAGGGGTGAAAATGGGAGACCAGCAAACCCAGCTCCCTCTGGTGTCCACCAAAGAAAGAATTGTGTGGTTCTGATTTATTTATGATGTGAAAATAGCTCTAACTTGGATATAAAATCCCCCAGAGGAGCAGCCTGCTCCTCCTCCTCCTCCCTCTGTTCCTGTAGCAGTGGGCCTAATGCCACAGCTTATTAACAAGCACATGTTCAGAGCACTACCCTTGACTTTAAGCAGTAGACACTGCTTTTTGATTTACTGCTGAATCAGGACCATGATCTTTCTTCTCATGATTACTGGATCTTAGAATTTTATATTTGGGAATAGAAAAAGCCAGTACAAATGTACGTGCTGAGGACAGAAGGGGATAAATTTGGACAGCTATTTAGCAGCTATTAGTTTTGCTAAGTGACAGCTCTAGATGGGAAGTTGAGGGTAATACTGTAGAGCTAGTTAAAATCGTAAAGGGGAATGTAATTATCCATTTTGGAATATGTCCAAAGTGTTAGGGGTGACACTGTGACTCTTCTAAAAACTGATGAAATGACTCAAGCTGCATTTGGTGGCCCAGAGGTAAATGCAGAAACACGCTCATGAACACACAGAGATGCTAATGACTCTAACTGCCTAGCTTAAAAAAGTCTGACA
>JAOXNG010000052.1:1459956-1475019 GCA_028566535.1 Scolopax minor | reverse complement strand
CCCTCAATTCCTTGTTGGCAACGCAATTTGACTACAACAAGACTCAAGAGTGTAGTGTCATCAGTGGCTAAAGATAGCCCTGAGAAAGAGCCCTTCTGTCAGGCCTTCTGTCCAGAGCCTCTTTGCACCATTTCTAACGCTGAGAGTTTATTCTAACCTTCAGTGTAGACTTTAGCATTCTGCACTTGTCAGTGAAAACCCCAAGCACAACACAACCACACAGATCCTTGGGAGTGAAATGTGAAACGTTGACTGATACATTATCCAGGGAAGAAAAGTATATTGAAAACTGTTTTTCCTGGGATAATCTGATTTTGCAGCGCAGCCAACATTAAACATGAGAGGATCCACAGGCAGAGAGGTAATGTGTGACCCCCCCTCACCTCTCTTCAGATGATTTCTGAGTCTATCTCTCTTGGCTGAAGGAGGTCCCTCCCACGCTAAGCCTGATTGTTCACGCTAGGACCATCAGTGAGCATGGAGAAAAACTATTTTTAATCTCTTGTTTCTTATTGTAACAGTCTTCCTTCAAGCATCCTCTAGGCACAGTAACGACCCAGTAGCTATCCCCAAAAGAGCACTCACAAACGCTTGTGAGATTGAACGTGTCTTGGTATCGTACATGGTGACAGCCAACGTCAATTTGATATCTGATTAAGAGATCCACATATCCCTTTTGGGCACCGCAGCACAGAGCGGAGGGGAAAGCTGGGAGAACAGTATCAAAGAGCACCCAACCTCCTCATCAGATGACAAAGAAATAATTGCCAGGCAAACCGGAGACCGCAATGATGACAGCTAAATGAAGCAGGTTAGACTAAGGCTCCGACTCTACAAGGACTTGGGCACACAAATAGCTTTTTGCACATGATTGAACTCCAGGGACTATTCATGTGTGTAAAGTCACTATTGTGCATAGATCTGGGCCCTAGGACACATCAAATCCCATTAGACAGAACTGGAAGTCAGAGTTTTGGAGATCCTTTTAGTGGGGGAAGGGAAGAGGCATATACACGACATTTAAAAACTGTTTTGTTCATTGCTGGCAATAGACTGGGGGTAGTTTTGTAAGCTCTATTTATCTCAAAGCATTTCTGAGTCAGAGCCTGGATCAGGAGCATAATCTGTGCTCTGAAAACATGCTGGAATCGATGGGGGCTGTACAAACAGCATGTGTGTCTCTGGTCACCAGTAATAAGGTGGTCACTGGTGACCAGGATTGTGTAGATGAAGAACTGTTACTTACACCACCTGCCAGGGGAAAACTGGTGGGGCTCAAGGATTCATTGAAAAGCTTTTTGTGTTTAAAGCAGTGGCCTGTAATCATTTTAGGATGTATTTCGAGGTTACCTCTTATGACAAGGTATTGCCTTATCATTACCTTGCCAGGTAAGGCTGGTATTGCCAGCATTATTGTATCACAAGCCTTGCAATATTTGGTGGTTTTATTAAGTCTGGAATCCTATTTCACTTGTTATAATTGAGTAATTTTCTATTATTTTAAAGGCCTAAAAAGACAGTAGCAAATAACTGAAAAGACCCATCTCCACCCCCTTTTTGTTGTGAATTTGGGTGGGACAAGGACATCCAGTTTCTCATTGTGCTAACCTCATGCATTGGCATTAATAAAATGTTTTATACTCTCAAAATGCAAAATTTTTAAAATGAAATATTATCGCTAGTATTGACTTTCCCAGCAAGGGAGAAGGGATGCTCTTGTTGTGAAGATCTTGGCTGTAAGTCAGGAACAAACCTCTCAATTTTCTTCTTTCTACTGGCTGGTGAGTTCTGTGTCAAACTTCCTGTTGGGTACTGAGTCAGTGCAGAGGCCAAAGGCCCCCGTGATGGGCTGCAGATGCGGAACGTCTAGGTCAGAAAGGGCTGTGAGAGGGTAACTTACCCTCTGGACCTAATGTGGTTTGCTCACCTCTCTCCCATCTCATTTCTCTCCTGATCTGCTCAGGGAGTTGCTTTTGATCAGGTTATTTGCTCTCCTAAACCTCAATTCTCCTTATGTATATTGAGGATAATAATTTAACTTCTCTGTTAAGATTTAAACCCTGACTATTTTCCTAAGCATCTGTACAGTGCTTAATGTAGGGGGCTGTGACTTCCCAGCAGGTGCTGATACAGACCAAACCCCTGTAGGTTACAGGTCTGTTCCCTGCCAAACTACTTTTCCTAGAGGAGGAGATGAGTAGGGGTTGAGACCCTGTCCTGTAGGCCACAGCCAGAGCTTCCATTCCTGAATGGAATGAACAGTGGCTGAGGAAGTTAATCCAAAATTAAATTAGCAATCACAAACTCATCAGGAGAGATGGCTGAGATTCCTTCAGGATATTCGCATGCTACTGTTAACCCAAGAGTATCTTCTGGCAAAGCAACAGGCTTTGTGTTTTCATTTATTTCCAAGCCAGAGGATCCAGTATTTGTTTATCTGACTCATGAGAAAGGGGAGCAGTTCACACCCATTCTTCTTCTTCTCTGCCTGCCACAAATAGAAGTTTTGTGTGCCTCAGCCAGAGACAGTAGCTCGGGTGTAAATGTTCTTAGTGACAACAACAAAAAATTAAATCATTAGTCTCAAGCAGAGGAGATATCAACCCCAGCCCAGAAAAAACAACTGCTAAGTAGAGCAAGTGTTTAAAGATAAGATAAGACATTGGCCCCTCCGCCCCCGCTCTTGGGATTTGTCCCTACAAGGCTTTTCCTCACCCATAGATGCATCAGAGTTTCCTGATGGAGTGGCACAGGGTCACTCTGGTTTCCTTCTGCAATCAGCAGAAACCCTTCAGCAAGGCCACCTTATTGCTTTGTGTGCTGACTCCTAAAAACCCCCATGTCAGTTGACAGGAACTTTTCTCTGGTTTTCTGTAATCAAAATGTAACCTTTGGAGTTTGGCTATACCTGCTCAAAGGCAACTCCCTGGACATACCATGCCACGTGCTTTCTTGGCTGTCCATGATACAGATCACCGTATCAGTCATGAATTTATGGAAAGAGGTCACAGAAAGCAACTCTAGGTCAAAATTGTTTGGTCTTTGGCGGCAGCAGCTCATTAATCAGAGCCATTGTTTTCCCTCTGACATTATAGAGTGTAGAGTCCTAAAGAATGAAAGAGATATCACCACCCTGTCCTGATGTTGAGTTATGTAGCGAGGGGACATGTCCTTTCTTTGTAACTGGATGACAAGTCCAGAAGTTAAATCTACAGCCGTAAAATAAACATGAAATCTGGGAAAGGAGGTGGCAACATCTGCAATCATCTGCCATGCACTCAAGCAGAGTTTAAAGTATTTAGGAAATGCAGTAATCTCATGTCGATGGAAAAAAAGGCTGGGAATGTTGTTATTTCTTGATCCAAATTATGGCAATTCCTCTGGGAAAAAGAAGACCTGGCACATCTCCATGATTTGGAAATATGCAGATCCAGTGGGAACGAGGCAGACAAAAATAAGAGACCACGCTATGTGCTAAAGACTTCAGGGAAAGAAAAAATATCAAAAAATGTGAGGTATGAAACTGTCTTTGCCTCTCCCCCAATGTGGTCTCCTGAGGAAAGCTTTAGGGTTGCAGATGCAAGTGTTTCCGATGATTCCCAGACAAGATTACTTCATAGGCACTCCAGACATAGCTTTCATTCTTCCTTGACTTGACCATCCTGAGGACAGGGCACATTCTTCAGACAAGGCTGGGAGTGAGAGGAGGAACAAGGGCGTGTATTGGTCTTCCAGATGAACCACCATGGGGGGCCCTGCAAGAGCCTGACATATCTCTCACCTGGTGGCTTTGGCCCCAAGTTTCACCCTCCGTTCTTGTTCCTGTCCACCACAGCACATGTTCTGCCTGCCCTTCACGTCCTCCAAATGAGGACTTACTCCTACTGAGTCTTCAGAAACTACATCTGGAATTTATCTGGAAGTGAATCTAGCCAAGATGTCTATCCTTTCTCCACAGCCTTTCCTTTCCCATAGGAAAATGGGAAGGTAGAAACCCATCTAGATCTGTCTCCAGAACTTTTCCAGGCTTTCCTGTGTCAATTCAGAATCGTCACCATGGGTGAACTCCTAGGAGCCCATTTGTCTTTGGATGGACAGATAGCTGGGTATTTTTATTGCCTGTCATCCTAACAGTTCCTCAGAGCCACAGACAGTAAACCATGGATCAAGTTATGATTCCAGCTCATCACAACCCTCCGTTCAGTTCCCTGTAATGGCATCAGAATTGCTCTGTGCGGGGCAATCTGTGCGCGCTGAGTAGTTACTTAGAATGTTTCGGATGCTAAGGAAGGAATGTTTTAAAGCACTTTTAACTAAATTACTTTATTATTTTGAGTAGCTATCAGCAGATTAGCTCATTTATCAAAGGTGACATGTAAGGCTGAAAAGTCAACAGCAGTAATTCACAGACTTCATGTGTGTCACAGCGCAGCACTAAACGCTGTGTTCGCTCACACATCAATGGGATTGAATTTGGCACCTCTCTATATTTCTTTCGAACTTATTTGTTCTGTACAGCTGCAAATAATGAAAGCAATTGTTGTGCTGACTCTATTCCAAGAACTATTCCCCAACCTGCTCGTGTGCACAGAAAGAATCAGTCACTATTAAAATCTATCTTGATACAAGGCAGGACCTCTCACGAAAAAACAAGCAGTAAATCTCTGTTGATGCAAGCAGTGATTTCTCTCTTGTGTCTACCCAGTTTAAACATTTATACCAGACTTTTAACCTGGAATAAAGGGGCTGCCTATGCTCAGGGTAAGAATTAAACTCTCAGGCTGGATATTTTGTTAAAGAGATTGGACTTTTTTTTTTAAGTTAGAGCAAGAGTAGAGAAGGTCTCAATAGGTCTTCCCTCCTTTTGAATCTTTTTCTATTGAAGTGACAATAGCCATCAGATTAAACAAAAAGACCCCTGATAATTTTCTTTTCTGTGTGGATATGACATGTTAATTTTTATGTATTTATTTTTTAATTATTAATCACAACATTATTGCACACTTCTTGGCAGACTGGAAATACATATAGTGATTCCTGTACTGCTATGGTGGGACTTCCTGTAGAGGGAACACGGTGCACCAAGGCAATAAGAAAGCTGCACACAGGCCAGTCTGTCCACAGGGCACAGGGAGGATGCAGTGGGTTTATTTTTCTGTAGACACAAAATTGCCTCTAGTTCATCATTTAGGAGGCAATGCAATAACCCCTCCATGCACTGCTTTATAATTCATCCCGACTGCCAGTAGAGGTCAGACTTTTAGCTGGCGATATAAAATATCAACGAGGGATTTCCCTTAGGTTTCCATAAAAGTTCCTATCAGGAGCGACCATCAGTGATGAAATGAAATTTTGAGCAGAGTTTAATAAAATAGAGCTGGTTTCACACGTGCTGAAAATCTGTTCTGGTGTCTGGTTGTAGAGACACCCAGAGCAAACTGCTAGAGCCATAGATCTCGTCTACTCCCCATCATCTTTGAAGTATAATCACAAAGCAACTTTCAATAATAATTTAGAGCCATTTGATTTATTTCTGAAGCCCAGTTTTGGGGTACCATGGAGGCCTGGGAAATAACACTCCCATAAATTAAAAGCAAACAGAGGAAAATGAAAGTTCCTCAAGTTAAAAGGTCAGTAAATTAAGTTTCCTTTGGCCATACCACACAAATTAAAGCACTGGTCAGTATCAACCCAAAATACCATCCCACTGGCCATATATACATATATTTACATAGCTGGTGAGGGATGATAACTTTGAAATTTGCTTTGCCTGGCTATTTAAGTTCTTAGCCAGAACAAGCATTAACAGAGAAATGTAACATAAAGTAATATTAACAAGTGACACCATATTTCAGACCACTGAGTTGATTAAATTATTGTACCGTATGTCAGCTTACTCCTTTGACACTGAAGTACGATGATAATTCATCTTAAGTAAAATACTTTGGAAAAGTATAAGATGGATACCCTGGAGAGACATTAAAATGACCAGAGAAGGGAGAGAATTTGTGAAATCCCTGGAATTCTGATTTAGCAAAAAAGTATGTTTATTTGAAAGCATTGTATGGTCTTTGCCAGCTTTCAGCCTCTGCCTGTGTGTGTCGGATGAGAGGAGGGTGCCCATGCACATCCCTCCTCTACCATCTGCAGGCTAAAGCCATGACTCCCAAGTCTTTCTTCTTGTTCATCAGCCACTTGCTCATGGGACTGTTGGGAAACCCCCCCAGACTGGCTGTGTCATATGCTTAAGCACTGTACGGTACAGAATGACATTTGTAAGATCTGAACAAAGATGTTTTAAGCCCAACTGGTGGGAATTATCAGGATCTGCCATGTGGATCCGCTCTGGGTTCTGTCTTTCCTTCTGGAAACAATTTATTTGCAGTGATTTGAGTAGGTAGAGCAGGATAAGGCTTAAGAGGAAGACTAACACAGCCCTTCCTTAGTTTGGGTTGGTGAAAACTCTAGATGAGACCTAAGCACAGTAGCATACAGAGGTCAGTAGACCTCTGCCAGTGCCTTGCAAGCACAGAATAAGGAAACTTCTCCCTACATCTAAGCTGGTGCCTCAGCTCCAATGAAAACAAAAATATCTCAGTGCCAAAGGGCCGTTTGTTTTTAAGAAAGCATAAATTTACTTGCATATGGTAAGTTATTATTTTAGAGTACCATTTTCTCTGTGTTCTTTGATATTCAGTCAGCCATCAGTACCCCAAATCTAAGGAAGGGAACAGTTAAAGGTACTGAATACATGCAACAAGATCTCAGCTTCGTAGCTTGACTCGGACATCTCAGGTGTCAAGGATGTATGCAGACAATTTTGCCTCCATATCATATGAATGTTCTGCCAGTTTCCTGTATCTCAAGCATAATGTCAGTATGGTTTAAACACACATCATTTTTACTGCTAATGTGGTTATTTGCCACATTGTTTAACCTGGAGACCAAGAGCCCTTTTGATAGATCTGATACTACTTTCTTGCACAGCATCGTGAGATGCTACAATAATAGAATTTTTGTAAATCGGTGTTCTTAATAGGAGAGGTTGGAATCACAGGAGATCCAATACCAAGGTCAGCTATTTATCTGCTTTTTCTGATGCAACTGGTATGAGTCTGGGGAGAGAAATGAAAATCTTCCCAAGGTTGAGTTATATCTGCTTGTGTAATTTATCTCCCAAAGGAAGCAATGATGCCAGCCCTATCTTTAGGAATATTTAAAATTAGATGAGATAAAGTGCTAGGAGATGTCCTTCAGAAAACATTTCCTGGTGACCTACATGGAGTAATCTCTAAGAGCTTCAGCTGCCACATTGAGGCAGTATTAGGGCCATGATGTTCTGCTGAGATGACCAACTAGGGCCTGACCTGGCGTACAGGTCTCTTCCCCTTCCAAACTTCTTTCTTTGGTGCTACCTTAGTGCTGCTGAGATTCAAAGGCAGAATGGGTATTCTCAGCTTTGGACTCAGTGTCCATAAACCAGACCTCAGAAGAAGACTATGGCTGTTTTCTACGAAATGCAAGAGATTACAGAGGAATTTGGATGAGGTTCTGTTGAATGATAAGAGGGTGGCTTGCAAAACAACCTCTGGCCATGCTCCATAGCCAAATCCTAGTATTGCCATCAAGCAAGATGACTGCCAACTGACTACCAAATGCTTGTGGATTAGCTTCTCAGAGAGACCACCTCTTTTCTCAGGCCACATGCCCCAAAGTTTCCTACTTGGAGCCTTGCTGGTGTGGAACCCTGCTCCCTGAGGGTGCGGGTGGGTCGTGCAGGAAGCATCACACAAACTCTGGTGGGGACTGGGCAATAGGTATCCTCAGGCCTTTTGCATAGTGCTGAATTCCTCCTCCCCATCTCATTCCTCCTCCCCAGCCCTCTTTTCTAGGAAAAACATCAGCTTGCACAGAAAAAACTTCTTTGCAAAGAACATCTGTGTTCTCCTGTGTGATGAGTCACTGACCTGCAGAAGGAGCAGGCCAGGGGAAGGCCACCAGAGGGATGGGGTTGAAATCAGAACAGGGAAGGTGGATGGTCAGGGTGAAGCAGAACAAAAGCCCACCCTTGTTAGCATTGCTTTAGTATTTTTGCTTGAGCTATAAATCCAGAAGCAAATGAGCCAGAGGCTCCCCAGATCAACTCAATTGATGTGCCACACCAAGCAGGGATGGATTTGATCAAATCGCAGGAATTGTATGTGTCAGAAACATATAAAAGCTTAGTGTCAGTAAAGTCTGCTTAGTGGGTAATTACTCTGTTTTCTCAGTTTCTTAACTGTACCCATTAAGAAGAAATGGGTTGAAACCGATGTTGGACTTGATGCTGGAATCTGTTTTCGATCAGCTCTGTGTTCCACTTCTGTCGGCTTTGTCTGTGTGCCTGTCTCAAGAGGCTTTCCTTTTTTTCTTTTTTTTGGTTTGTTTTGAAGGATGGGAGGTTGCTATTTTGGGAGACAAGATAAAAGCTGTTTAACTCGAGATGGGGAGAGAGAACCTAACGATCTTCTTAAAAACCAATCCCAATTTTAGTTACATTTCCGCAGCCCTGAGCGATGTTGCGTTCCCTCTTGCCCGAAACCTCCCTGGGTAGTTTGGCCTAACTAGGTCTGGAAGCTGGTTCCCTCACTGGTTTGCATTAAACTGGAAAGTACCAATCAGGCCCAGGGAATTGGCTGCCAATCGTTTGTGAAATCCTTCTTAATGACAAACTCCATCAGGCGGTGGAACAGGGCTTCAATCACTTCTTTTCAGCCTCCACCGCACCGTTACCCTGACGTGACCCCAGCTTCTCCCCTGTTTGTGAGGCTTCTCCGCAGCTGTGACATAATGTTTTTGATGGCAGGGTTTGGAGGAATTCTGCTTGTGGCAAAGCAAGAATCTGCTTCGAATTAGCGCTGCACATATTTATCAAGTCTACATAGCGTGGCTGCCTGTTGACAACAGTCCCTTCTTCTCCCCATGAAGTTGCATATCTTGTGTGCTGTGATTTAAATTAGTGTTTAAATTCTTGTGTTTAAATTCTTAAATTAGTGTTTAAATTCTTCCTGAATCATTTTTGCACCTCGTCCAAGTTCTCTGCCTCGGGTCTCATGGGTATCTAGTAAGAAAGTTGTTTCTAGAAGAGCCTCTGGTATTTTGCTAAAAGGTCCTTTATCATGTAAGATAATGTTTTGGGACCATATTTACAGCTGCTGTAACTCATACCTTGCAGAATCATTCTCCAGAGCTACATTTATTTTCATAATCTCAAGGATTTGTTGCCAGTTTATAATACGACATCAGGACATAATGCAAGTTACTATAAAATAAAATATATATAAGATTTTCAAGCAACTGGCTTTGAGTTTGTTGCTTTCAAAAATACAAGACTGTAATACTTTCATTGACTCTACTTAAAAATCTGGTAAGCATTTTGCAATAGTGAGAGTGATGTTGTTACATACTGACTTTGGTACACGTGCATGGCTTTGCAGCCAGGGGGAACTGGCTTTGCTGTAAGTTGTCTGGTATATTTTTTTTTCAATACTTTCAATCAAGTCTTAAGCAAATGTCCAAGTAGAGCATTGTTTGGCATATTTGAAACTTTTGATTTTTAATAGCATCTGTTTCCACACAGTATTTTACCAGTCTTGAATGTCTGTTTTCCCTACCAGTTTCAGAATCTCACTGCAGGAGTTTCAGTTGGGTTAATAATGTAAATAACACGTGTAGCAGGATATCAAGCACCTCTAGTGAAGAATACTTCTTGCTTGTCCTTCTTGGTTTAGGAATAAGTCAGGAAGTGAGAGAGTGTGGGCGTGGGCATGTGATTTCAGTAGTGAATTTGGTGCTATTTATTATAGTGCTAACAGACTGTAATACGTTCAGTTTTGGTTTGGTATTTAAGGTACATGAGAAGGAGGTTTGTGTTTCATAGCCAATTATTGCTAACCCATTTGATACTACTGAAGAAGGCTGAGCTCAGTGTCGTGGAAATCTGCTGCTTCATTGACTGGGTATTGATGTGAACCAATGTCTTGTCTTTGGCTGTCGTTCAGAAGCGATGAAGGTGCATAACCAAGCTATGAAGGACCGATATGAGGAACTTTCCGTCTGGCGAGAGAAGCAGAAAGAAGAGAGAGAATTTTACGAGCTAAAGTTTAAAGAGGCTAAGCAGTGCTTGCTAGTCAAGTGCGTTGAAAATGAACAGCTACAGCAGCAACTTCAGAAACTGAAGGAAAGAGAAGAAGGAGCTGAAATGGTAAATAAGGAATGGGTTGGATTGACATGATTTTAAATCGAAAGTCTGGAGCGTTGGTGGCCCTTCAGCACACTGGGAGATTTGTTAACATTTCCCATTTTTATCATTATGCTCTAACAAGAGGTCTTGCCTTGACTTGTTTTATGAAGTGAGTCTTCTCAGAGCATAATAATTATTCCACACCTGAGATAATTTACATTTTAGTTAACATCTAATATTCTTGACATGAGAAACTAACATTTCTTGCTAACTTTCATTTTTATTTTGTTTATTTTGGTTACTGTTGGGTATCTCTTGACTCTCTCCTTTTGCTCGTTAGTTTATGTGTCTCTTGTGATTATTTAATTGCTTTTGTATTTGTGTTTCCAGGGAGAAGCTGTCATGAGCAAAAAACAAAAAAAAAATTACCTGCCATCTATTTTTATTATATCATTGTCATCTCATGAAAGTTTTTTTAACTGACATCAGATTAGATCTGTGTTTCTGCTGCCCCATTTGAGTCTGACTGAGCTTTCTCCCTCTGTCTTACCTTTGGCTGATTGCTTAGTAGCCAGGCAACGTTTTGCAGATAATACTGAAGACACCTGTGGAAAAAGCCTCTTAAAACAAAACATGCTTTGTGTCCCACGTGGTCATGTGAAGAGGTGTTTAATGAGAAGTTTCATGCAGAGCCAAACTGATCCATCCTGGTATCTGGTACCTTTGAGACCCATGTGGATTCTCTATTGCATGATCATATCAGCCTTTTCCTCAGCCAAGACACTAGTAGACTCCCTTCCTCTCTTAATGGCCTATTTTATGGAACTCTAAGAAATTTTTCAGCGTGTAAATCAAAATTGGCCAGTGAGTTCAGAAGTTACAAAGCGGAAGAAAGTCACAAATAAATAGTGTGATTGTGTAACTACTAATTGCAGAATCTTTATGGGCTAAAGGTTGTGTTTCAGGATTGTCAGGGAAACTGAATTTTAAATCTGAAATAGTTTTGAAATGACACTTCATAAGTAATCTCTGGTTCTTCCATGATTCTTTGCAGTTGTATCAGCTGTGGTAACTGTAATTTAAACAGCAACATTTTCATTTCTGATTATGAATTTCAGGGCTGACATTGTCATTTAAGCCAAAATTACTTTCTCTCTTGAATGCCTTAGTTCTACTTAAATTCTTTCTTTTTTGTTATTGTTTAGAAAAAGCATGGAAAAAAATTCCTCTAACAGAAGGACTAAACTAAAATTATTCTAATTTCTCTCACCTCTGTGTTTTACTATTAACTGAGAGAAACTATAATTTGTGGCTACCGATAAGTGATATTTGTGTTTCACTCAAAGTCAATCACAGGTATATTGTGTTGCCTCCCTTAGTGATAAACCAGCACTCATAGGAGGGTTTCTTTCAAAACCATGCCTCTTTACAGGTATGTAAAGTAAGTTTACAGGTTGCTGTAAAACTCTATCTTCTTTGCTAAGAAGATGTTTATGCCTCTTACAGCATAAACATAAAATCTGAGGCAGCAGCAAGTCAGGTGGGTAGGGTAGTACTGCAGGATGACAGACACTGTCAGCATAGGAAGAGTTTGGAGATTAGAATGATTAGATTAGAATGTAATTCAGACTCCAAGAATTTCCCAGAATTTACACTGAGGTATGTGATGTAATCAAAGCCTTGCCAGGAGGTGAAAGATTCAGATTACAAAACGAGGAAGAAACAAACTCACAGGGAAAGTTTCATAATGGAAGGAAAGAATTCATAATTTAGAAGAGAGAAAACAATGAGGCTTCCTGGTTACATAGAGGCTTAAGAGAGCATTTTGAGGATTCTGGGGAAAGGGCAGAGGCAGAAGGTGAAGGAGAGATTAAGTTTGAGGAGAATCTTGAAAGGACAAGAGCTTTGTGGAAGGGATATAGGGAGGGGTTTATACATGGAGATCGGGTACAGAGAAGTTGTGTGTTGGGGAAAGGCTGAAAGTGGGGTGTGGGTGGAAAAGCTCCAGTGGCCTTTTCTCACTAGGATCTTAGGTAGATGTGGGAAAAGAGGAATAAGGATATGGGTGAAAAAATACAGTAATTCTGAACGATAATTCTGTAGGTTGGCTGAGACCCTACATGGTAGTGAGCAGCATAGATTCAGGGTGAGATTTACATCCTAATTATCTGTGCATTCAGAGGGACAGAAGTATGATGCTTGTCATTTGATTAACTTCGTTTCACAGGTTAGACTTCATGCTCTCTAGTGGACCAAAGCATAGTTTAGGGATCTGTACACTATTTTTTCCCAGGCAGACCTAAACAGAGAAGTTGTGGGACACGGAGTTATGTTCAGGCATTGTGCTCCTTGGCTGGTGTTTCCTTTTGCTTGGCTAATGCAGGGTTTGTTTATCCCAGGAGGCTCCCCAAAAGGAAGTGAGGCAACTGAAATCCCAGGTGCAGCGGCTTCAGGCTGAGAAGGCAGATCTGCTAGCCATCATTTCAGAACTGCAGGTCAAGCTGAACATCTCCTCAGCTGAGGATTCCTTTGTGGAGATCGGGATGAATGTAAGTGAGGGGAATAAAAAGAACACGGTGGCTTGTGGCCAGAAGCTTTGGTTCCAGCTCAGTCTTGCTTTTTTTGCAAAGTTAATTTTCTTCTTGTCTAAATGGTGAGGAAGTGGGGTCTGAGTGTAATTATGGTGACAATGTTTGCTTGATGACATTCTACAGCAAGGTATTTAGCATCATGCTACCCTTTAGTAGAAAGGGTGAATTTTATACCCATGTCAAGGAATAGTCTTTGTACCTCTCTGAGAGGGAACAGCAAACTGCCAGCAACAGCAGTAACACGAGATACGAGCACAGGAGATCTGGGAGACAAGTTGGATGGTTGGACTCTATGATCTTAGAATAGAATCAGAGAATCATAGAATTGTCTAGGTTGGAAGGGGCCTTTAAGATCATCTAGTCCAACCATCAACCTGACAAAAAAAATCACTAAACCATGTCACTAAGCACGATGGCAACCCATCTTTTAAATACCTCCAGGGATGGTGCCTTAACACTTCCCTGGGCAGCCCATTCTAATGCTTAATAACCCTGTCAGTGTGAAAAATTTTTACTAATATCTAATCTAAACTTCCCCTGGTGCAACTTGAGGCCATTTCCTCTTGTCCTATTGCCTGTGATTTGGGAGAAGAGACCGACTCCCACCTTATTACAACCTCCTTTCAGGTAGTTGTAGAGGGTGATGAGGTCTCCCCTCAGCCTCCTTTCTCTAGGCTGAACTACCCCAACTCCCTGGGGTGTGCTCATCTTAAAGGTGTTTTCCAACCTAAATGATTCTATGGTCACTTAGATCACCTCATGTAGAGCACTTGTGTGTTACAAGACGTTGTGGTAAAGGACTTGAAATTTACTTTTATCCTTCTACTTCCATGCTTAAAGTAAATTAATTTCAGAGGTAGCCTTCATCACACTAAAAACATTCCCTGGAAAAAAACAGCACATGGCTTTGGATTAATTCAAAATTTTAAGAGTCTTAGTTGGAATTTGTGGGATCATTGGTACTATGTTTTGTTAAGGGGCAACACTTAAACATAGAAGGGGCTATTTTCTTTAGAGCATGGGGCTCATTTTTTACTAACAGATATGTAGAGATGCAGGCAAACAAAATTAAGTGCAAAGCTGCAGAGCATTCCCCAGAGGCACAAAACTCTACTTTTTCTGCTGTTCTTGTATCTGAAAAAAAATTCACAGGTGAAATGTGAAAATATGAGTCTCTGGTATCATCATAATAGGAGATCCCTCTCTGGAAAGCACAAGTGCAACAAGAAATTATGAGAATTTAATTAAAATTTGCTTGGAGTTGTTGAAAAAAATTCAGACTGCAGGAAACCTTCAAGGATGCATTCTCTGGTTTTTTGCTACAAAGATCCAAGAGTGAGTTTTGTAGTGGGAAAAGAAGAGTGGTTCTTTTGGGAGGCAGGAGAGTGTTTTTTAGCTTTCTATTTAAAGCCACGTGCAGGGATGTTGGCTGTTGCTGTGTGGTGACCAGTCACATTTCTTGGGGAGAGTGGCCATGGAAGTTGTTGATGAAAGGAGAAGGCCAAATCTCATTGTTGTTCCTCTTCATCTATCAGTCTGGAAGAGACCCAGGAAAAGGCATGTGAAGTATTTAAGAATTTCCAAACATGAAACTGGTCTGTAGGAATTCTGTGGTTTTATTTATTTTTATCCCTATGATAGTAGTTTTCCCTGTTTTTCTTCCTTCCTTAACTCCAGTAAATAAAACTGTCCTGCTTAGTCCGTATATCAAGCTAATAGTGTTTTTTCTTTCCTAGGAAGGAGAAATAAGTAGAACAGCAAAGGATCATCAAGAGAATAGTGGTGAAATGACCAGTAACGTTGCTGTCTATATGTATGTAGGTTCTTGTGTGGTGTGTGTGATTCAGACCTGCAATATGTTGTTTTCAGTGTGAAGGAATGTTTTCCTATGCCACACAACAGAGCGGAGCAGCCTTTCCTCTCGCTCGCTCTCCCTCACCGCCTTCAAATAATCACTGCCGGCTCAATCCCATAACACCCGAGCTACCATCAGCACCACCATAAGCGTTGCATCGCGGCGGCGGGCAAGGCGGCGGCGGCGGCGGCGGCCCGCGCATCCAGGTGCCGGCGGGCGGCGGCGGCGGCGGCGGGGCGAGCTGAGCCCCTAGTCACCAGTTTCGTACAAAACCAAAAGCAGATGGAAGCATTTCCTGCAGGACTCCGAGCCCAGCGACTTCCAGCCCTTCGGCTTCTTTTGATGCATTGAAGAAGGGATTAATGGGTCCGTCATCAGCTCCCTGTGCTTGCTCC
>JAOXNG010000042.1:51025841-51038386 GCA_028566535.1 Scolopax minor | reverse complement strand
GTGCCAGCTCTTGGGGGTTGGGGCCGAGGATATAGATATTGCATGGACCAGGAGGAGGGTCACCAGCCACTCTGAGAAAGGTGGTACATGAGTCAAAAAGCAAGTTTCTTAGGAAGCTTTTCTCACTATGAGTTGACACAGCAGTCCTTGATGGTTGTCCTACAAAGCATCTGCAAAATGTTTGCATTGTCCTGGGGAAGCAGGCAGACGGGTTGCCAGCGTGCTATGGGTATGTTCACCCTGCTATGAGCCCACTGGCAGGCCCTGATCACCCTCCAGCTTGGCCTATAGTGTTTAACAAAGGGACTTCTTCTTCAGTCAAAGCAAATAAGACACTGAGTTCCCCAAGCAGCTCTCATCAAAGCCATGTGGTTTATTGGATCTCAGGGCCCCTTGGAGTCAAAGTCATAACTTGGTTCAAAGTCATCCCTTGCAGTGGCACTTGCGTGTTGCCATTTCAGCATGAAAACATTGCCCTGAACACGTTAATGTTAGTAAACATAACAGGATGCAATTAGTACTTGTAACTCATCCCTGAGATAACTGAGGATGGAAATGCACATTTCAGATTAGAAAGTTAAACATACAGACTTTAAAAGTACTCCAATAAAAATATATGTTGAAATAATTAGAAACAAACCCTGTAAGACTGAATTCTTACACCTTTATCCTATGCACTAGAGAAGTATTTATCTGACTTTATTCCTCTAACAAACCACGATCCATGGGAAAATACTTCTATAAAACAGCCATTAACTAATTAATAATTTCTGGCTTGAGTTGCCATCTTTTCCCACATATTCAAGTAAGTTAAAGCTGTATAATTCTAACCTCTTAGCCAGTTGATGGGCAGATCATTTGTTGTAATGGAAGAGGCCTTGAAGAAGTGCCTGTTACCCACTTATTTTCAAGGTAAATGAAACAAACTGCAGATCAAGGACAACATTAAATCTTACCCATATAAAGCAAGGGTCTAGTTCAGGGCTGTCTGATTGAGTATGCATTGGAGCAGGCCCAAATTGCAATTGTTTGCATATTTCCCAAAGAAATTCCAGTACATAAAATGCCCATGAATGCAAATAGGTTGTGTTTTTTTATTTGTATAATTTAACAGAGGGTGGCTTAAAAATGAATGCACACAATAGGATTATACAATATTCTCAGGGGTTCAAATAAGTCGCTGTCTGCCTGAGGGAAGGCCAATGTAGTGATTAAAGCTTAACCTTCAGGGAGGAGGAAATCACAGTTGTATTCCCCGAATGGCTGCATATTTGTGAAGTCACCAAACTTTTCACGCCTCTTCCCTCCAAACAGGGACAGAGTCTATTTACGCAGCTTCACCAGCCCATCCCCATTTGTATGGTGACAGGGGAGCAACAAGAGAGAGATGGTGTTGAAAGGCAAATTACCTTCTGACTTGGTTCCATATATGCATTTATATTTGTGCCATGAATAGAGCAGTGCCCAGTGCACATATGTCTTTGCTTATAATAGATATTTTTTACCCCATCGATGTCTTGCCTTCCCTTCCCCCACTGTTCTCTTTTCTTAGGCATTCATAGTTATCATTCCCGAGAACATCTGAGAACAACGGGATGGCATCACCCTACAGCTCCCCCTTCTCTGATTCTCTTGAGTAGCTCTGTGTCGTATTGTCAGTGTTTTATATATTTACACCAACAGAGGAGGCCTGGGATGTGGGCTTTTTCGTTTATATGAGTCTCACCGCCACAGGGGGTATTTAACTTTCTGCCCTGGTTGCTGTAATTCTCTCTCCAGTGGATATACAGTTCAGATCAGGTTCCTATTGCTGTGATGACAGGCATTCAGCAGGCACTGTAATTGCAGAGTTAAAACAGCTCATTTTCTTACTGGCAAGCTGTAGTTAAAGAGGTGCTAGGAGGCAGCCTGGCTGTCTGCAGAGGAACTGATCAAAGCACTGAAAGGCATCTGGCTTGTCTCTGTTTTCTTTCACCACCCCCCTTGCTGATGGAGGGGGAAAAAAGAGAGAAGGAGAGAAAAAGAGAATGAAAAAAAAAGAGAGGGGAAAATGGAAGGAAAAAACTATTTAAAAGGAATTTATGAAAATGAATACTTGAGCCTTTCCTAAGGGTAAAAGGCATTGGCTTATTAGAGACACTAAACACAGTTGGATTAGTTCTATTTTTTTTAACCCTCTGTATTTTTAATGAGAAAATTGGGGCTTTTGAATGTTCATTTGTGTCTATTTCCATTAGCTCTTCCCATAAGATAGCTAAACTATTGGGTAGCACTTTTCACACTGCAGAGAGTGAACTTTCCCCATCTCTGTATCAATGTCATCCTTCCTTATCAGACTCAGCTTTTTTTTTCCTTCTGACCTCTACCCTTCTCTGAAGGACACATGGCTATAGCCAGAATGCAATGGACAATGGGATTCTGAACCCTGGACTATCTGCAAATGAAACACACTTTTGCTTTACTTTTATTTGTCCTAATTCACTCCAATTCTTCCTGTCATAAATTCCAGCAAATCACAAAGGAAAAGGTAAATAGAGTTGACAAACAACTTGAGATGTTCATATGAAGGATAAAAGAAGGGAAAAAACTCCAGCAGCAGGGGAAGACATCTATCAAAGAAATTGAGATCAATGATCCAAAAGCCACTGAGAAGTCAATCAAAATGTTTCTCCCAATGAGATGAAGGAGCCCCCGGGCAAGGAATGGCTCCATTTCCAAATACGAAAAGAGACATTGCATCTTGGGGAAAATCGCCATTCAGGTGAAAATAACTGAAATGTGGGAATCTCTTTATATGGGCCAAAGGGATAAAAGGTTATCAGGACAGTATGAGCTAGCAGCTGAGGGCACACGCTCTGCTCCAGCAGCCCTGTGAAATTCCTGCTTACAGGGGCTTTGAAAGGAAAAGAAATGGAACGTGATACATTACATACTATTTGACAACATTTTTCGACCAGGTTTCCAGGCTGGCACGGTGCAAAAGCAGCAGGATTTCTGCTGTCCCTTCTGAGCCTTCAGTCATCGGAAACTCATCAGGGAGGGGGTTCGTTCTCACTTTTGCTCCCCTCACACTTCATTTTTTTCATCCACTATCTCTTGATGGTGATACTACTGTCTTCCCACGGACAAAAGACTAGTTCAGAGTCTTTGAAAGAAGAAGAAAAACTCCGTAACTCAACAAGGAGCCTAGACAGGCAATGTTGCAAATTAAGTTGAAAGAGGCCCAGTTACTGCACCATTATTTGATTTCCCCTTCTCTAATCCCTTGCTTGTAATTAGCATAATTTATTAACATATTAGAGCCATGCATGTGAACCCTCTTTATAGTTGCTGAGTGCTCCCTGAGGCTGCCTAGTGAAAGCTTTTCCCCACTGTTTAATAATATGTTACATAAGGAAAACCAGCTTCTGATATCATTTAAATTATGACTTTCCTTTCTGCCTCTGAACACTCATTTCCTTTAAACGAGGTTAATTTCCTTAAAGAATGAAAATCCTCTGATTTCAGTTTTCCATTCATTAGACCCCTTAGTTCAACATGAAAAAGTCACACGCCAAGAGGGAAAAGAAAAAAGAAAAGAAAAAAAAATGAAAAGAAAAAAAAATCCCATTGAACTTCAAACATAACCATCCTGAGAAGAGGTTTCCTATGATCTTGGCTCCTCTTCTGCTTTCTGGACTGAGAAGGGCACAACATAGGCTGTCAGGAGATAAGGATGCACAAGCCATTTTATATCAAACTAGTTTCTCTCATCCACCATTTAAGGTCTTCTGAATTCTAAGGGCATTTCCAGAGTTGCAAACATGCAGCATTCCTCTTGGGGTTCACACACTGGATTTATGGGCCAACAGCCAAATACAGATTTCTTTGTATTTCCCCAGATAGTTTCCTTTCTTTCCATCAATCCACTGCTGATATTTGGAAGAGGATGGGCAAACAAGGCCACCCCTGTCCCTGCTCTAATTATCAGTTTTATCAGGGTTCGTCTCTGGGCACTGGCCCCACTTGAATGGCTTCAACTAACCTTTACTTGCACTCCTCATTCTCCTGAACTAATCTCATTGCTCACATTGCTCATGAACCAGCCTCTTCGTCTCTTTACGGTGTTTGGTTTTTTTCTTGCCATTCTTCTGCCAGTTCTTCTACAGCTCCCCAGTGCTGTGACACCTAAACCAAGAGGTAACTCAAAATGTCTCTTGAAATGTGGAATTTCCTTCTAGCTCCTTCACATTCTGTGCAGACATATAAATGCATTTTCTTCTTGAATGCTGGCTCAAGAGTCATAGTCTTAAGTACATGGCCAAGTACTAGCTAAGCAGACAACATGCTCAAGAGAGGCAAAAAAAATGCAGTATTTTTTGAAGTGCTAGCCAAAAGTTGGTTTTCTGCTCCTCCTTTAACTGCTTATGTGATGTTTGGCTCACCCAGTATGTAAGTGCTTGACTCTAGCTGAGTTCAATGTAATTTAACTGCTAATACCTTTGAGGATTTAGGCCTCTGTTATATTTCAATAAACTGGGAATAAAATAATTTCTGCACCTTAAAGAACAGCTGTGATCTATTAAATCTTGTAGCTTGTACTCTAGGTAGATAACACCTCCTCCTGTCATTGTAGTGAGCATAGCTCAGCCACAGATGGTATTTTTAGCTGTGATGTGTAACAGCAGCATCATTCATGTTGATGCTAATTTACATACAGTGTTACCATGTTAACAAAAAGGGCACCTTGCCTTTTCAAAAAAATAAGTACCTAAAATAAAAAAGCCCCCAGTGTCCTCCCACTGAAAGGCATTATAAACACATCATTTTGGAAACAATAAGAACAGAAAGAACCTCTGAAGAGAACCATGTGCTCACTACTCTGCAGGCAGCTTTGTGCTGGACACCTGTCAGACACCAATGGTGCACGAGGATGTGTGCGAGGTTTCATTAAGGAGTAAATAATGATGTGGCCTGGGCAACATTCTGCTGAGTTTGGGGCAAACAGCTTGTGTTTTCAGCCCCAGTTAACCTTTCTCTAAGGAAAAACCAACATAAAGAGCATGAAATGTCAGGAAAATTATGTTAATTTCCAGAGTAAATTTTTTTCAGGACCTCAAAGAAGTAAGTGAATGTTATTGTTGTTATTACTTGGTTTTGATCACTGGGGAAACCCAAGGACAATTAAATTAACTTGCTGGAGATCACAATGCCAGAGATACAAGAAAAAGACATGTTTCCTGACTGATGCTGGAGGTGTATTGACTTGGGGATTTTAGGCGGTGTTTTTCCATGGAAAGGAACAGCCTGCCTGAAAAGGAATAATTCTTCCTATTAGGAAAAAGCCTTAATGCAAATAGGAGAAACTGAGGTTCAAACAGAAGGATTTGGATTTGTTTTCCCTTCCCACACAAAGTGAACGCCGCCAGGCCCCAGGACCCTCGACAGAGCAGGACTTACGTAGGCTCATGCAAGCACAGAACAGGAAAGCAAGTTCCCACCCCAGACACTGGTTTTTGACTCCCAGCACTTGACTAAACCAGAGTCTATGTTCCCCTCTTCTCTCTTCTGAACCTGATTTACTGTGGTATTTATCTGATCTAGGGTTGCTCATCTTTCATTCTCTTCTCAGGAACACCGATTTCTGAGATGTTGCAACATATATAAAGCTTTTGGGTGTATTTATGTGTATTGAAATGTACTTTCCATGCTACAGCTGCACACGCCCTTTCCACCATTCAGCCTCCTCTCCTCCCACTTAAAAACAAGCCTTTTGAAAGCAGAAGGGAAGAATAATTAAAAAAAATTGTAATCTGCCTCAGGTAATGACATGATTGAAACATCACCATTTTGTCTGGAGGGTCACAGGACGGCTTTATGAGAAAGCTTTAAAGCTGCTAACTCTAAAGAACCTTTGATATTTCACCTTTTGTTGTTGCTAACATATTCTGCTTCCTGAGTCTTGGAAACAAAGCCCATACCAAGGGCCCTGTCGCTTCAACAAATTTGGTGCCAAACATGTTATGCCATGGGGCAGTTTGACAATCTGAGAAGATTAATTGAGCATATACAGTTGAGATCCAGGCCATTTAAATAATTTAGATACTTAACATGAAGTAGACATCACGGCCCTTTAGTCAGTTTTGGGAATGCGATGCTTGATCTTCCATGTTTCAGCTAGATGTGTTGTGGTCCCTGTGTGGTGATCTGGATGTTGGCAAGAAAAGATTATGCTACCGGTGGGTTGTGTTTCATCACAACAGCTAGAAACTAAAGGGAAAAACTAACTGAGGCACTGTGAAGTACTTATGGTAGCCTAACAGTATACCTGATTGGACCAAATTATTTTCCCACTCTTTAATACAAAATTGTAATTCAGAACTAGAAACATAGATTTCTATAGCTTTGGTGTAAGTTGTCTTCATTGTTTTTAGAGAACCAGGAAAGTGTTCCTGGCAACTATTCCTTCCTTAACAGTTTCATATCACATCATTTCCTTGCTAGTCCTGTCTTTTACAATGGTCATGAACTAATATTTTCTAGATCTTGATTGTTTACAAATGTGTTTAGTTCTCAGAATTGTTTAAATCTTGAAGATAGGAATAGTTCTCCATTGGTTTGTTTCTAGTAGGCTTTCAAACTAACATAAAGTTATTTCTGATCAAACATTGGTAAACAGAAAATGTAAGAAGAAATCTCAAAATTAAAATTTGGGGGGGCATAAATTCTACTCAAGTAGCTGTAAGAAGGTTCTCAGGATATATTTCCAGATATTTTTCACTCAACAGCAGCTCATAGAAACACTTGCAAGAAACAAATAAGATGGATTGTGAATGTAATTGAAAAGAATGTGAGGATTTTACTTGAAAAGACATTAGTGGGTACTTTCTAAAATCATACTGACATTTCTACTTGTTCAAGAGTCTATTTCAGGAAAATGTCTGGGTATTTTGTAAGATACAAGAGCTTTGGAAATGATCTAGAATTTTGCGTTCTAGCCAAAACCAAATGAAGACAAATGCAAATGGAGTGGTCCTAGCCAAATGAAACCAAGTCAAACTATAGACACTATTGGGACTTGTCCATCACGGGCTTTTGGCAAGGATTCATAGCAACTAAAAATGTTTCCACCATTGCTTTTGTAAAGTGAATGGTCTGGGCCTCAGAAAGAGCTGTTTCTTGTGGAAATCAGTGGAAATACTTAACCTTCAGGTCTTGGTGGAAAGTTGTCTCTGCTGAGTTTGGCCAGAGACTCCATGACTTTGCCTAGAAATTGTTTCACCAGCCACGAAATAAGACAAATGAGAAGCTGAGGCTTGCAAAGTAACTACTGCTGTCTTTTGTGATACCAATGAGATAGCATTGTTCAGCCATATTAGAAGAATAAACAAGGTTTATTATACATTATATACGTATGTCTGCCATCCTGGGAAAAAAGGTTGCCCTACCCCCTAGAGTAATAAATTATTTTTCTTTTTTTTTTCCTGGACCCACCCAAATTCCTGCAGGCTATCTCCTGTAAAAGAGGGAGGTACAGGCATCTTACAGAATACATAAATTCTATTTTATATATTGTATTGTCAGGTATACTTAGCAGAGATGGATAAAAAACATCTGATGGAACCGGCAACTAATGTATAGGTGCAATACTGATTTTTGAGCATCTGGAAGTGATTATGTCTTGGTTTTAAATACTAGTTTTGTGTCTTCTGTACAGGTTTATACTGAAGCCATAGAATGCAGAATTCAGACCTCCTTATATCCCTGGAAGATGATGACAACTGGCTCTCTAAGGCATCAGTGGGACCCTTTGGGCAGTCTAGAAGCTGCTACAAATATTGACCTTGTTCACAGTATCCAAGAAGAGTGTCCACAGACTTAGAGGTCTGTGCTTTGATGCAGACCATCTCAAATATTTTTAGCTTTCATTTCAATGTCTGTGCCAAGGATTCACCTGTTGGAACTGTTGTGATGGAGAACTGTAGGTCACAGTGCTCAGGCTGTGAATTTTCCAGGACTGCCATCACATACACGTTTCTATACACGTGGCGTGATGCAGCATGGGAGTGAGTTATAATCTGGAGCTTTCCTAAAGGATGTGTAAAATATAATCTTTGTTAATTTAGAAATAAGTGAGAAAAACTGCAATAATAACTGCACTTGTTACTGATTAACATATTGCTATGGACTTACTTTCTGTAGGGAGGTCCTCTGGGTATTTTGTTCATTGCGTTACCCAGTATGTTCCATATAGTCAGTGTTTACTCTCTTTGAGCTCTGCCCTGGCTATGATATAAAGAAAGGAGGGGAAAGAAATCAAATGCTATGGAAAACAAAAGTGGCCAGAAGTATAGCCATAGTTAGCTCCAGCTGTAACAACAGGGTTGTGGGTTTCCAAATTTCAATCTCCCAAAAGAATCTGTATCAAATTCTTCAGCCCAGAGGTCAAAAGGGATTTTAGTAATGGAATGGGACAACAAAGGCCTTCTGCTTTCTACCTGGACATGTCTGTAGAATATGTGTCCATGAAATATGCTTTCAAGCCACACAGGAAAAAAAATACAATGGCAACTATAAAATAAATTTTATGCTTTTCTGTCTTCTATTGCATCACTAGCAGCAAAGATGACACACTATACACAGAAAGCAATTCAGATTGGTGATGTCGCAGGCAGAATACTCAGCTTTCCCCCTACACAAACAGGTAAGCAGATTATATATGTTCTTGAGCACATCCTATAGTCATAGTACAAAAACTGCTTAGGAATGTTCTCTGGGTTTTGTCATTTTGGTGATATTTAGATAGATACAAAAGTGTGTGTGAATTAGAAATATTGTCTTAGCAACTTCAGAGTTTCAGGATGTCTATTACTACTAACAAGTCAAAATACAGTTATATAAGTTGTTTGAGAAAACATGATGGGAAACCCCAGCACAAAAAGCATGTGGAAAATATATGATCACCCCGATCTTTCAGGACTCCTTATTTATCATTCTCCAAGTACAAAGAGAGCATCCAGAAGGATCTCCCAGCACCAGCTTAGTAAGGCAAGTCATTTCACTGTAAAATGGAGCTGCTCACAATCCCAACCCATGGCATAAGCTATTGGCCCAGATGGGCAGATGTGTGAGAAAGGATAGGTGACCAACACCACTTCTGTGGTCAGATACAATGAAAGATAACTTTTCCATTTCCACATAAATGTCTCTCTCTGCAGTTCTAGGAAACCTGGGGTATATTTCCAGTGCAATACCAGAAAAAGGCAGGTAGAGTAACAAAATAAATACCAGTATGAAAGGCAAGAGGTGAAGGATATGTACTGCAATGTCTAAGAAAAACTAAACTGCATTGTGAGCACACACACAATATCCAGAGATAAGCCTTTAGTTCCCATCAGAGCAGGGAATATAGCTTGGCCCTCTGTGCCCTGTTGGACCGTAATCACTTACCTACTCTGAATAATATTAATTCACAGATACATACTGCTATGTAGTTGGAGGAATCAGAGCTTCTGTGATCAGACAAAATCTTGCTCCCCTTCTCTGTCTCCTCAACTTTTAGAAGTCAGCACATTTCCTCACTGCTCCAGCTCTCACAGAACAGAGTCAGAATGTCCCTGTTTAAGTGGAGCAAACGTTTTTCCAAAGGGTCAAAGTTCAGGACGAGCTTGTAAGAAGATTATGGAGCTGGTGGAAAGGCCAAAGGCACCCTAAGCCTTTACATTCCCAAAGTGCTGTGTTAAACTCTAGCCCAAGGATGTACTTAACCCCAAAGAGAACGGAGGTCAAGTGAACTTGCAGCATTTCAAATGCAATCAGTTTGAAAAAGTAGATGTTTATAAAGAAGTGTATTAGAGAGAGAAGCTAATGTTAGCATTCCCTCCCTGCAAATAATCCTGACCTATTGCTAGATGCTCTTGTCAAGGAGCTGCCATATTTGTTTTATAGCACCAAAGAGTAAGACTTCATTTCACTTTAGGTTAAAACCCAGGGAACATTTTAGCTTAAGGGCATTAAAAGTCTCCCTCTAAGAGAGATGCAGGGAGAATATTTGTGCCATTTGTCTTTGGGTACTTAACTCAGACTGGCTCCTATAACATCAGGAGAGTGACGGAGGGAGTTCCAGAGGGCAGTTCAGAGTACCCAAAATGGGCCCTGAAGTGGCACCTGGTGTCTTCTCTCTCTGCACAGAATTTGAAGAGCTCAAAACTGAGTCGTGCAGAGCCCTTACTTTGCTCTTTCTCTGTATTTTCTTTAAGGCATTCAAAGCTGTGCGTAAGGTGCTAATTAAACCTCATAAAATCCCCTCAGCATTTATAATGCTCAGCTGGCATGCGTGTGCAGGAGTCCAAGCAGGACTGTGGTACAGGCAGGGCTGTCCAGATGCAGCCGAGCAGGAGAGGTCTGGGCACGGGGCAGTGCTTCTGTAGCCAGAAGCATGACTTGGGCAAAATACTGATGCACAAATGGGACAGGCTTTTTCCAGCCTCATGAGTCCTTCTACTTTTCTTGAAGACCTTTCACCAGGCACAAGAACACCCAGTGACTGTGCCCCATATGACAAATAGCCACCACTGAGCTTGACGACGATGCTCAGTAGTCCACATATGGCTTTTGAAAAGGAGAAAACATATTATTTGTCATGAAAAAATTTGTGTTAAAAGAGAACAACAGCATAAAAATAACCAATGTTAGGGTCTGCTTTAACAAATTGTAGCCCCTAAAAGCATCTCTCCCATGAAGACCCTGTACATATCAGTACTTTTTATTACTCTTTCTATAACCTCATAATTAATATTACCATAACCATTAGGCTGGCACTAGCACTAGTACTGAGGAACCACAGTCACGAACTGAGATCACTTTTTGTGGGTGTCAGTAGGATGGATGAAAAATCAAATATCTTATTTTTTCAGAGGCAGCTCAGCAATATCTTATACTAACAGTGTGAAACATCAGTCAAGATGTGGCAAAAAGCAAGGAATGAGTGTGCACTCTGCTTGGTATCGATGCTTTCCCAGCATACGCCATCATTCACAGTGTTTCCGTGTCTCAGGTGACAAAAATTGCTCAGGTGGACGTGAGACTTGTACAGGTATTTCATGGGAGAAACAATTTTTTTCTAGCCCCTTAAGTGCTCTTCAAGAGGTTTTGCCTGTTTGGTTTTGTTTTATGATAATATTAATCTTATGTGAAACATTTAAAATTGTGAAGCTTAGAAGTTGTTCCTATAAAGCCCAGAGTGCTCTGTGGAATGCATAGAGATTTAATATTTTGGAATTTTATGGTAGTCTCAGAAATGTCTCTGTTTTGTCAGTGAGACTGATTATTCTTAAGCCAGGAAGCAATTAAAATATGTAATATGGATATTTATTCTTATATGTAGACTTTGTCTGTCTCCAAAAAAGGAAGTTTAAGAATGTTTTTTTTGCTAAGAATTTAAAAATAAATTAAGCAAGTTTTTCTCGTGGCTGATTCAGATACGTTTACTGTTGTTAATGAGAAGGGGGACTCTTAATAGATATTTCAAATGCAATGAAAATTCTCTGTTCAGTAGAGCAAAATGCTTTTAGTTTTCATAGGATGCCACACATCTTGCTCAAGAGCCTTGAGTGTTGAACAATCCACTAAGAAATGCTGTCTTCAGTACAGCTCTCTCAGCTCTTTCACAAGTAATTGCCTAATTGAAATAGTATCATTTATTAGCTTCTTTGCTTGAGGCTTCTTCAGATTCAGCTTCTGCTCTTGGGCATCCTCCTTTGAATTGTAGCATATACCTCAGCTAATTATAATGTGGTATCACTTGATAAAGCCAACTGAGATCATAATGGGAAGACACTGAAACATCTGCCAAGATCTGAAAATTGGATTTTTCTTTTTACTTACGCCAAAGACAGGTTACCTGTAATTAGTTCTAATTTATAAATAAGTGCAGGCTGTACTTCTAAAAGTACAATATCATGCCTTGCCCCCTTTTTAGAAACAAGTTAGGATTCATACATCTCAATCAAGTGTATATCTTTTCTGTGTCAGGAATAATAGCTTTTTATGAGAACTTAGGTAGGAGAAAGGGAGTTGTACAAGCACCACCCAGATAATCCCAGGACACCAGTCCCATGTGACAAAAAAGCAATAGCACAAGTCCCAAAAATCAAAGTCACAGAGGTTCCAAAATTCTCAATATGGATTCTTTTTGTTTGCTGTCTGAATTCTGAATATTTATTATTCAGGCATTACAGCTCTTCTTCAAAACTCTTTGAAATTTTTTTTGGTAGCATTTTTAAATGCCAACTATAATTCTCAAATAATCACAGGACTCCGGGAGCTGGAGTTTTACAAATGGGCAAACAAGCCAAGAGCTGAAAAACTGTGATCAGATTTATCTGAGCTTACATCACATATGTAGTGGAATTCCTTTTTTTTTAACCCTTGTTTGGTCTTAAAGGATCCAAATGGTTCTGCCCATTTTGACACAAGCTGTGATCCCTACCATTTTTGTGGTCAAATTTGCCAAGATATTAATAGGGTTTTAGTATCATTAAGCTAATAGAATCCTGCATCTGTGA
>JAOXNG010000042.1:50948158-50961297 GCA_028566535.1 Scolopax minor | reverse complement strand
GAGGGTCGGGAGAACAGCCCTCAGGAAGTCTAACGCAACTTTCCGCCGAGCGCCGGGGGCGGGTGTCCGGGCTCGACTTTGAGCCCGGTGGGCGGCCGCGCCGAGGTGAGGGCGACCGGGAGGCATACCTGCTGGGGGAACCTGCTGTCAATATGTGGCTCCTCACATGAATACACAGGGCTATTTGTACAGCCCCCCAAATCCCTCTCTACATTAGTCACCATAGAGCTGTGAGAATATGGGCTATAAATCTTTCCAACCACGCTCAACTGCTAGAGACTGGTTTGTGTTATTTATTAAAAGGTAACAACAATAATTACTCTGAAGTGACTGGATGCATCTAACTATGTTGTAGACTTGCAAGTATGCATTTGAAGATGCAAAAATCCATTGGTTATGAAGTGACCTAAATTGGGATTACATGCTGAGGCATCAGTCTAATATGAAATTACTCCTATGTTTTTATTGTAATGACCAATTAAGGATCAGCACCTCAGAAACCTCAGGTGGCTGGTTTACATGAAATAAACATCGACCTTGAAAATCTGCCCTTTTTGAAAGCCTAATGCTGATGTGTTCTGAAGGGGTCAGCCCGTCACCATGGTGTTGGCAGGGGTGAGTTGTGTTTGGCTGCCGAGTGCCGATACATCCTCGGTGCCAAAGCTTAGTTGGGAGCAGGGCAGTTGCTAGGAGAGTGGGGTAAACACGAATGCTCCCTGCTTTCCATACAGCTCCACTTCAAAGTCACACAGCGGCGCTCATGAAAGTACCCAACGCTCCTCTCCGCTCCTTTGACAACATGTGGTGCATGGGGTAGGGAGTCATATTGTGTTCTTTTGGGTCTTTTTAAAACAAATTTTTATTTAACCTCTGCTTTGACCCAGCACGTAAGTGTGTTGCCCAGATATGCTCCATTTCAGTTTATTTAACCAGAATGTTTGCTTACTCAGTGACCACTGGAGGGGAACTACTGTTCTTATTAATTCCACAATGGGTATTTGTTGCTTCTTGTTTTCTGACATTTTCTTTATGACCGTAATTGCAGAGTTCTTGTTTTCAGATAATAAATGCACGTGTCTATTTGCTCAGGTATTATGCAATTGATCTCCAGCTATTAATTAAAGATCTAGACTCAATGTCTCTGAACCTGCCTCCGGATATTTGTCCTTATTGTGTCATACCTTGGATGCACAAACAGGGAAACCACGTACAGCTCTGTATGTACATTGCTCACTCCCTTTAATAAAGAAGTCTAAATTCAGGAATTGCAAAGGAGGATTATACAGAGCAAAGAGTATTTTTTCTGATGGGATTTTTATTCTTCCTTCTTTCCCTGGGCTGCCAGCATTTCTTTCAAGATGCTGACACGCAAGCATAATGAGCTGTTTGCGCTGCTCTCAAAAAGCCTTACAGACTAGAAGGAGTTTATTTTTCCTTTATTGCTGTTGCTGTTAATAGCAGGACAGACTATAGCTGGCACTGAGAGCAGGAGGAAGATTTCATGGGTGAAAAGAGAAATCAGAGATTGCAAATTCAATGCAGAGAGAAGATGGATTGGTTGCTCTCACTCCCAAGAGCCCATTTGGGCAAATATGTTATATGATCCTGTGAACAAATTGTTACTTTTCCAGACTAGACTGTTTTCTGTGTAAACACTTTACTGTAGCAATGTACAAGAACAACACTTTCAATCCAAAACTCAACTAAAATAGACACTCCAAAACATTTGGAACTTGTTAGACCCCAGAAGGAAAAAGGAAAAATCTTTTCACTTTCTAAACATCCTCGTTTTTATATTTTTTAAAGTTCTAAAAATCCTGCCAGAGAGCTCCAAAGCTTTCAAAGCTCAGAATGGCATAGGTCCCCACACACAGCAAAGGTACAACTTAAGGAGGCAGAAATTGTTTTCAGTTGACTTAGTGAGAAGTCATTACATTTGAAGAGCAAGCTTAATGAGCTTGGGAAGCCAGGATTCGGTTCCTACCCCTTTCATACACTTCCTGTTCCCCTTGGGAAAATCACTTAGCCCCTTTGTGACTCAGTTTCCTCGCCGCCAAATGAGAATAGCATTTTCTGACCTCACAGAGAGTGTGTTTGAGAAATAGTTGAGTACCTGGAGGGATGGAACTACAGAAATACATGTTTTTATCACCAGCAGATGCAACTGGTGTATCTCACTGCAGCCAAACAATTTTCAGGTGAAGAGCCTTCCACTGGAAAATGCTGATTCTTTGAAAACAAAATGTTTGGCAGAAAAGAAATATTGTGAGAACATGTGTTATATATGAATAATTAGCTAAAGATTTTGTTTTGCAACATTTCAAGATTGTATCAGTTACAGAAAAGTTAGAAGGACAGTGTTGATCTTATTACAGCTGAGTCCTTCAAACTTTTAAACCTTGTATGGACCAGTGGGCTTTCCTTGATGTGTCTAAAACTTCATTTTTTTAAGTACTGTTTCACTGGAAAGATCAAAACTTAACATTATTTCTTCCTGTCCTTGATAAAAGGACCTCACTAACACCCAAAACAGAACAAAGGTTTGGTCCTCATCCCTCTAACTGGTCATAGCCATGCAAAGACATGCAGGAGCATTATCTGCACACAAACTAAAATCAATAACTTTATTTCATGCCTGGGAGTGCTGTCAGCAACCCACAGTGAACACATGTTAAAATAAGAAATCAGAATTTCTGGCTTGATCACAAGCTGGAAACACTGGGTGTTTTTCAATTTTTCCATTCCCTAGAAAAATTAAGTCTTTTGTGTCTGGCAGTCTTATGGCTATCATCTCTTTCAGCATTTCGGTTTCTAAAAGAGATATGCCTATTGCTGCTTAGGTTAGAGTGGGCTGCTGAAACCCCACAGTTCTGTACAGAAAAGATGCACACAACTTCTGATATAGTATCATAAACTTTTGGCATAATTTCATCCTACATAACAGAATGAAAACCATGAGAACATAGGCATAATCTTTTGGCTTCATAGGCTTGGCTGCCGCAGGCTCAGCTTCTGAAGGTTTAAGAACTTTTATCCCAGTTCAGATAATATTGCCAAAACTCAAGTTGTCGTCTATAGAAAATAATTGCTTGTCCAAGTCTTTACAGTCTCTACACTAGTTTAATAACAAGTAATTAGTTGAATAGTCCAATTAATGCCTTTATACTGATCTAAGATTGGAGTAGGATTGTAGGTCAAGTTTAATTTTAAAATACATTAGACTTTCTATCACTCTGTACACACCCAGGGCAATGCTGTTATGGTCTTTCCCATTAATAATATGATTCATTATTTGGACTTGGAGCCCAGATCTAACAATGCATGTATTAAAATCTCTAAAGCCTATCTAGATTTGTAACATTCATTGCAAATGGGGACTCTGGTTTTTTTTTTCCTTTCTCCAACAAACATGCTAGAGCCAGTGTTACCTGCAAATGAGAGTGGAAAGGTAGTTAGTGCACAATCCTTCATGTAGAACAGTGCCTTGAGACCCTAAGGATGACTTTTGTATTAGATGATACTTCATGAAGTGTCCACCAGCTTCCAAAGAGCAAAAACCACCCACTAGATGAACACCTGACCAACACTGTGTTTTTCAGAAGCATTACTCTGGTTTCAGGAGCTATTAAGATTCATGCATTTTCATGGATGACTCTGTTGCTCCTTGCTTCAGGGCTCTGACGAACTTCATTTCAGCTCTTGGCTCACGCTATGATGGTGCACGAGCAGGGAGAGTCAGTTTGTGCAGCTTTCTCACTGAAAAGCAGCATTTGCTTTTGAGATTAACGGGCTGGGCTAGGAAAATTTCACAGCCCTCTAGACAAAATGTTGTCGAGCCATTATAAGTACAAAAGGACGTGCAGCTGTTTTGCAAGCCAGCTCATTTACTGAGTGTCATTAAAAGCTCGTATACCTCCCTGTTGTGATGTTCTCGTTATTAAAAGATAGACAATATCACGGTAATTGGAGGTGTGTTCTTTAAGTGTTATTTCTAACCTCTATCACTCCTCTTGGTGGTCAGAGCTATCTTTTCTTGTCATGCACTGACAAATTTCCTCCAAACTGGCTTTTATGTGAATGGTTAAATTAATTACTGTCTATCTTCCACTATCAGGTCTGTTCTGATATTAAAATGAAATTTTAAATTGATTCTTTTTATTTCCTTGGCATTCAGCACAGAGTTGAGTCAGGGTCCCAGTGAGATTATTCCTTACTATGCCAGATTCAGATTCTGAAATTTCTGAGATAATACTAATAGTAATAATAATAGGAATTCTGATAATACATCACATTTCCAACTATGGATATTCAAAAATAAAAAACAATAATAACTGTGATTTGAGTGTAACAAGAACTACTTTTATGACTTCAAGGTCAGTCTGAAACAAAAATCTTATGCAAAGTAATGTAAAGAAATAGAAGATCAGAAAACTAGCTGTAACTGCCAGGCTAAAGCTCATTTAGCCCAAATCCTGTGTTTGTATGAAGCAAACAAAGGTACAAAGACATCCTGATATCCTTCTTTTTGTACATCCTCCCAGCTTCCAGGACTAGATGATACAGGGACTTTCTGATCCAGAAAAAGCAACTATTCTATTAAAAGCAGCTGATGGACTCAGCCTACCAAAGCCACAACTGTCTTTTATGATTTAGGCCCCACAGCTCCTTACAGCAGTGACATCCAGAGCTTGTTGACATGTTTTGTAAGCAAACACATTCATTGCTGATTTGAAGCTTGATCCCTGCTAAGTTTAGAGAGCATCCCTTGATTCTTATGCTGGACCAAGAGAAATGCAGTTTAGGTAAGGTAAACTGACAGCAATCATCTCAGTAGGTTATTATTGTTTATGATGTGTAATTTAAAAGCCAGATTTTCCAACAATTTATGGATGCAATTATGCACCTAATTTGCACAGTTATTTTAGACTTATGTATAATATTGGCTAACTGCATGTTCAACTGGGCTAATGCAGGGCTGGAACAGCACCAAGTATTCCCTGGTATATTCTTCCAGGGGATGATGCCACATTTAACATAATCTCTTCTAACTACAGTGAACAGTAAGTCAAGTCACTAATAGTTTCACACCAGGTACAAGCCACATTATTTTTCAAGGAGAGAGCATCCATTATTATCAATAGATGTTATTTTACAGAAGAAATCTTCTGACTTTGGAGCTTAGCAGTAAAATGTACTGGTTAGACAAAAATTTAATAGCACAGAATGACAAATATGTTCCTTTTAAAGTGTAGGTCTTATACGACCTCTTTGGTGCGACTTCTGATTTTTTATCTCTATTTTCAAGCTGACTCTGCAATACATGGAATGCATATATATAATACACACACACATATATATACTACATTAGCTTAACAAGTTTTCACATAGCAAGGACTTTGGAAAGTTGCTTTAGAGACCACAGCCTCTGAAATATGCAAAAGGCCACTGTATTGGACAGGCTCCTTACTTGTCACCCACAAAACAGTGAAAAAGACGTGTTGCAATTTCTGCTGTAATCCTGCCCAAAGCCAAGCCAGTAATGGGGCTAAAAGTTTTTGATGGAAATGTCCATGAAAATCGAGTTATTGAATCATTTGTAAACAATCTGTTTCAGTAATTCAAGGTGAAATAACTGAGTGTTAAGTTTTGCCCAGTGATAGAAAGCAAAGGATTTCAGAGGGGAATCGTCTCTCTATTGCTGTAAAACCTGAAGGTAAGCAATTGACGTAGTGGCAACAACAAAAAAGAAATAAATAGAAAAGAGTAATTATAACACTGTAATGACTCATCTTGGTGGTTAGACTAAGTACCTTGCACAGTTCAGCTGAACTGAACACTTCATAAACGAGACTAAACTGAAGACTATCCATATGAAACTGTATTACACTGATTTATGAAGAGAACCATATGACTGTAAATCATTGACAAAGTTCTTGTCTGGCTACATCATGGTAACAGAATTATCACATCACACAGTAAGATATAAATGACTCATTTAATTTCATGGCAAGAAAAATCCTGGAAGATATTGAAGCTTTAAGAACTTTATCCATTTATATGCATTTGCTTTGGCTTCATGGTCTTTAAAACCTCTAAAATAACTTTGAAATAAGGTTATCTATAAAGAAAAACTACAAACAAATTAAGTTAAATCTACAAGGTAATACACGATGGACATACAAATGTCTGACCTGAATTAATGTTTGACAAATGTAATTCAAATAACAAATGAACAGCATGGCACAAAAGGACATCATCATGATTATGGAGCTTAAAAATAAGACTATTTTTTCCGAGCTTGTCTGTCTTCAAAGATATCTAAAACCTGATTTTCCTCCAGCATATATTAGTGTCAATCAAAAATAACTCTGCTCAGGTCAATGGATTTACACAATTGCAAAATTAGTACAAGTGAGAGGACAATCAGAGCTTTTGTATACTACAAAAATCTCTCTTAATAACAACAGCAATAGAGAAGAAGGAGGTAGGAGGTCCCTTTCCAGGACAGACTGGGTGGATAAACAAGAAAAACCTGCTGAGCTTGTATGTGAAGATTTGTAGGAGGAGCTGTAGCATTAATTTAGCCATTAATTCACTCCTTTAAAATTTCCCCTTTCCTGTCTTTTACTTCATCTGACATGTTTAGTAGTGATCCAGCTATAAATTTAACGTTAGACTGCAGAGATGTGGTCTCCAGCACATGGGATCCATATGAAGTGTGGAAGTTTAAAATTACGTACTTGAATGGGAGCAGTGGCTTTTGGGTTGTTTCTTGTGAAGATGTGACAAAGAGTATGTAGTGTCTCTTCCAGTTCATGGGCCTGCCAAGTTGGAGGGCTGCCTTCTGCAGAGTGCAGTTACAACTCCACCAGAGACCTTGCATGGTTGGTTTATCTGTGTGATGGTTCCAGGGAAAAGTGCCCTTAGGAGACACATTCTCAGCTGCAGATTCCTGTCGCAGGATGTCCCCCACTTCACATGCACATCACATGCAGACACATTTATGCCATAGGACGCTTCTGTTTTGTGACCAAACAAGGAGCTCATCAAGATTTCATCAAGCTGTTGTGGCTCTTCAAACAAGCTGTTTCCTACTGCATTCACCAGTTTTGATAGGTAGTGAAAGTTGTCTCTGTGCATGGAAAACAATGGTAAAAAAATAAGGAAAAGATATAATAGAAGAAGCCTTTCTGTTGTGTGGCTCCAGATTGTAGATGGAGGTGGATTTGTCCAACTCTTGTAGCAGGTCAGATTCCCAGATCGCAGAAGCCACTAAATGTTGTCACTAACCATGTCTTTTATGGAAGATCTGATAGAATCAAAGACAAAAATAGGTGGAAATATGGGAGAATCATTCATTCTTCTTGAAGATGAACTTCCCCTGGCTACAGAAGGTCACTGTGGAGAAAGAAGGGGAGTTGAGAAATGCTTCACTGCCTCTACCATCTTTCCTGTAGAAAAGAGATTACACTTACATCAATAGATATTTAAAACTTGCCAGGTAGAGAGTAAAATCTACTTTTTCAGGACAAAACTTTTGTTAATATAACTTCCTCAAAACTATTGGGACCTTGCCAGCAGATTAAGCCAGAAATAATTTACCCAGAGAATATGAAGTCAACAAGCTTTAGAACTGTGGGAACTGCAACCGTTGAATAAATCATTTATGAATATAATTTAACTAAGTACAATTATAATATCACAAAGTTATAGAAAGATCAGTATGTTACAGATAGACAAGGATCAGGGTCTCAGCTGATCGCAGTAGCGTGGCTTCTCTGAAGTCCATGTGCCTCAGTCACTTTGGGCCAGTGAAGTACAAAAAGTACTTGGGGAGTTTATTCTCCCTTCTGGGCTCACATTGCAAAGTCTGTCCCATTAACTGCTTTAGAATTATTAAGTGGACTAGACATTTCTGTCCAATATGAAAGCTGCTTTCCAGCTAACAGGAAAAATAAAATCATTTTTTCGTAGAAGTTAGAAGCCATGTGAACAGACATACAATAGCTGATAGTCCTGCATAAGGACTCTGCATTTGTTCTGGCAGAGTATCTTTGCCAGTCCAGGACTGCCCTGGAGACACATTTCTTCGGAGTTTCTCTCTGTAGCTTTGCAGAGCCTTTGTGTGCTCCCTCATAGCTTGTACTGTTTTTACATTTGGCTTTAGGGAAAGGCTAGAGTTACAGAAGAGATAACCACCCACCTGGGTGATGGCACTGCCATTGCTCTCAGCAAGGTTTCCTCTTTCCTCGCCCCCATGCACTTGTCTGATCATGAACTGACCCAACACAAGTGAGAACAGATCAAGTCATGCTGTGATTTTCAGTAACCACCAACATCAAGACATTTCTGAGCTTTTGCCTAGAAGGTGGTTTCTTTTCCTCTTCCCCTCCAAGAAAAAAATAAAATAATAAAATAAAAAACTTTGAGTTTTTTTGACATTGTTATTCAAATTTCATTCCCTTCAAGGCTCTCCCAGGCAGTCTATCATAGTACAGTAGGGTTCTGACATTTTTACCTTCTCTCCTGGTCTTGCAGGAGAGGCAAGGTAAAGCAAGAGGCAAATTTGGAAACATCATCTCAGCTGTAAGACGGTTTCTCATTTCATTTCTTAGTCTCCTGGGGTTTTAGAAGGGAATCCCACCTCCAGACAGCTCATAAAGTCATTTGTGACACAGGATGTCCCAGTTACTACATAGGAATGTTGAAAGCATTTTATTTTCTCCCCTTTGATTTTTATTGGTTGAGCTCCTGGTCTTTTGTGAGTAATTATACCATTTGCTTTATGTCTTGCTTTTATAATGACTAATACAAAAATATATGTACAAGCAAATGGAAGCGTATTACTGAGTGATTAACAATGAACAATTAGGATTAATTAAGGCAATTATTTTAATAAATAAGAATTAGTAAAATATATCCATAAACAAAGCTATGGCACATATTAAGCATGGCTGATGCAGGCTAGAGAAGCAGAATTGTGACAATTGGGAACAGAGGCAAGGAGGAGACAGAGATGATTAAAGAGAAATAGTTGTATACATAAAAAATGTAATTAGACATAGGACAGAAGAGGCATATCCAGTCTGCTATGTGACTTGCAAGGATATTATATTTCATCTGTTACCGCTACAAATGGGATTCATACACAGTCATCTATGTCTAAGCATGTCCTTAAACTCCATTTCTTTCACATGAAAAAATACAAAGAGTTGATACAAAGTAGTCAGAAAGGCATAAAAGTCCTAAGAAACAACAGGCAAAATAATTATTTTCATGACTTCTTAGTATCTCAGTTTTGAAAGCTAGTGATAGCATCAAAATGAAAATCTGTTCTGGAGATTCTGAGCTAGGAGTGAAACTTGCAGTGATCTAACTAAAATTTACTGATATCACTGAAATCAGAAGAAATTACAATACCTGTTTTAAGGTTTGTGCACCTATTAAAGGCACTATTTAATATTCATATTTTTAATTTATCTTTGATGGGCTAAAACAACTTGTCTTGTGCTATTATGTAGTACCCCATATTTCCCTTGTATCACCACTGGAAAAGACAATGCATGGAGTTGCCACACTGGAGGATGATTCTGCTCCTGTGGCACCACAAGTGAGAGTTTTCCACTGGCTAATCTGTCCAATTAAGTGGATATGGTCTATTACTGGGCATTATTAACCTTTGGCACAATCAGATCAGCAGAAAGATGCCAGCAAAGCTGTAAAGTCAAAGAAGTAAACCTCAAGATTTTATATGCTAGACCAGTGCCAATACTTTTCTTTCTACAACAAAGTGTTTCAGTAGACTGGGGTGCTCTAATTTGAATCAAACCTCAGTAAATTATTGCTAGAAGGTTTATAACAAGAGTACTAAGAAGGTATAAAGACACAAAGAGTGGTGCTACAGACAACCAAAGCAGGAATTTGTGGAAGACGCTGCAACATCAAGACTATGGTCCATCCAGTCACACAGTATTATTCACTAAATGGTGTTCACTTGGGGGTAAAATACAGTTAGTTCTTTTTTTTTATGAGATATATTAGGAGTATAAGAGTGTTAGTCTCATAGTGACACTCTCCCCTCCTAGAGCAGAGTCCAGATGCTGACTCAGCACTTGTTTGTTGTTAGGAAGAACTTCAAGTCTCAACCAAGCCTCGTAAAACAACTTTGCTCCAGTAAATCATACTGCCTTTTTGTAGATGTTGAAGGTCAAGGGAATGACAGGAGTACACACACAGTTAAGAAATGAAAGCCCCCAGCAGAGACTTTCTCAGTCTGTGTATTGTTCTACTTGAGTTCTTTGTCTGATTTTTTGGCCGTGATTAAGCAACAAGTTTAAGCTCATGGTTAAGGACTTTCCTGAACTGGTGCCTAAATTTGCTACTATGCAGCTGAGGTTTTGGTTATTATCAAGATCTTCTCCAATCTGTAATTCAGAGTGCATCAAGGAAGGTAAAGGAATGAGCAAGACAGAGACCAGACCCAAGCATCCCACTGTCCCAAGCCCAAGTTGGATGCCTCCAGACAGTTTACTAACAGCAAAACTACGTGCTTTGAAAGGTAAAGTAATTCACTATATTAAAGATTAAAAGCAAAGCTTTAGAAAAAAAGCCTGTCTCAGTCCATTCTCAGGGAATAAAAAAAAGCACAAAATCCTTTTTTTTAACATGGAAGTACATCAAATTTATGTTTATCTTCCTCCTGGGAGAGATGGAATTGAAAGCATTTTAATTCTTAAATATCTGGCTTGTTTCTCTTCAAAAGCTTCCAGAGAATCCAGAAAGGAAGGGGAGCTCTCATTTTATAACTACTTTGGCAAGTCCAGGTAGCGCAGTTCACTTCCAGCCATCGATACTCACGTGGACAAATACACACATGGTGTTGACAGGCTCTTTTCTTTGCTGCTGCTGGAACACAGCCCTTCCAGTTTGGTTTTGAGCATGTTATAACCATTTGATTGAGCCATCATTTTATCATACCCCACTGACTTTTGTAACCAGGCTCTTGCCTCACTGTCATGCTGCTAATAAATCGCAGCGTTACTTTCTACCGTCTGCAGTTTTGGAGGGAAGAGAAAGTTTTAAGTAAAGAAGATTTTGAGGTTTGCTGTTTGGAGTCGGTTCTGCATTATATTTAACTATGTAAGCAAACATACGCACAGTTTTCTGTTAAGGTTTTTAGGCAGAGTAGTTCAACAGGCAATTTCCTGTACTGAGTAGTGCTATAATTAGGATTGCCACTGGAATGAAACACTGTGTGCCCTATTATTGTATTACACCATGTTAGCATTTAATTGTTACATCTGAGAGACTTACACACACCCACATTTTGAGTGGGTGACTTCTCATATGCTGCTTTTTACATCATGGCTTTAATTCTCTTTATTATTCTTCAATAAATGTATTTATATCACATTTGTATCGGTAGAGAACCACAGATGGTAAATCATTACAGACTCTTACGGTTATCTGTTATCTGTTCAGATATATACACATATACCAGCTTTTTGGCTCAAACAAAGCTGGAGTGACAAGAGAAAAAGTTTGGATTTGGTGATGAAGAGACACCTGTGAATCTCTCAAATGCAGTTTGCCAACCCAGGAATCCTCCTGAGTTTTGTTCATAAATGTAAATCAGCAGAACCTGTCCAAAGAGCCACACCAGCTTTAAGGGATCAGACTTTCTGTTTCCACTTTGGTGAAAAGACACTTTTGACATCAGTGGCAGCATTCTTGGGCACTTTATTATTCATGCTTTACATGATTGGTCTTTAGGCTTGCAGTGTAACAAGGGGACGCTGGAAAGAATAAAAGTAATAATAGACTGCAAGCTGCAGGAATGACATGTCTTAGGAGCTGTTTGTCTGCATATCATTTCTGGTTATAGGCAAGAGCCACTCAAGTTCATTAAGAGCGAACGGAAGTCCTTCAACCCCAGATTCCTGTCATTTCATTTGAAGAGGAGGCCTCTGGCGTGTAACCAGATATCTTCCGGGTTTTAAGGCTTGCTGATCTTTGCCTTTAGACTTCTGGACAGTATTAATTTACATAGGCCTGAAAACAAGCGTGGCGCTATCCGTCTTCTTGAGTTACATGCAAGGAACACCAATAAACTTCCTGATGTAACTAATAAAGGAAATTGGGAAGGAAGGAACAGTCTATCAATTATCAATAGGATAAAAGTTGCAGGGATCAGGCAAATTAAAGAATGCAAACCAAACACTTAAATACTGAGATTCAAAGTGAAACTCCGAGCTCCTTCTCGTTTTGACATACTGAGCATAAATCCATTTACAAACTAGCAACAAAAGAGAAAAAGGAGGACAGAGACTGGAAGGGGAACAGCAAGAGAAAGCACATTTTGGAAGGAAAAAAGAAAGGGATGTATTATTCCTAGATGAGAGAGATGGAGATCTTCCACTTTTCATAAGATGCAGGGGAAAAAAATAGCTCTTTTTGTGAGCCACACTTCTTGGGCCATTTGCTTGCATCATTGTTTTAGTGCAAGCTGACAGCAGTCTTATTTTGCCCCAATTGCCAAATAAATGAAAATTCAAAAGTAATTGTATGTAGCTTTCATTAATTCTGGTAAGAACCATATCTCCATATTTCAGTGCTGAATCTGACTCAGCTAATCTAAGAAAACTGGGACATCACGGAAGAATACAGAACCATACTCTTCCCAGATTTTGCTTTGACTGATTCCCCATCATCACCCTTTAGTTAATATTTCTTTTTAAATCTGCTCCATTTCCAAAGATAACATACAACATCTCAAATATATTAATACATTGCTGCCTTCGGTCTAAGTTTTCTTGCAAAATATTTTTATTATCCTTTCTGCAACCTAATCTGTTCATTTCCTAATCAGGGATAATGGAAATAGTAATCATGATGTTGTTGTTGATGATGATGATGATGATGATAATAATAATAATACATTCCTAATTGGTAAATGAGTTCTTTTTTCACATTCAGATTTCACATTGATCCACAATAAATAGAGATTTAAAAAAAAAAACATCCAGGAGAGCAAAAGCATATGTTTTGCCTGAAAGACAGTCCCCCATCATAATGGCCAAGTGTCTTCACTGCGAAGTGTCTTTGTGACATCATATTGGCTATGTGTCTTCGCTGCCAAG
>JAOXNG010000042.1:50927216-50937533 GCA_028566535.1 Scolopax minor | reverse complement strand
AAGGAAAGTGAATTTGAAGACCTAGCTACATCTGGAGTTTATCAGCTCTTTTCCTGGCTAGTATTACAGTAAACAATTATCTGTAGATCAGGAGACAGCAGGGACTTTAAAGACCCAAATTACAGAGAAAGGGAGAGAGAGAAGGAGAATACAAGAGATAAAAAGGAGTCTATGCATCTTATCGTACTAATGAAATCAACCTGACAATCATGGCAGGCTGCAAGGGTATTACACTGTCTGGTATTAAATGAGCAGTTACAGCACAGGCTCCTGTGTCAAACAGCAAATAGACACGAAAGAAAAGAAAAATGTACCGCTAGGTCAAGGCGAGTGATTTAAAGGGAGCAGTTTGACGGCTGGTCAGTTTTAAAACCTCCTCAAGTGTGCTGTCAGGATAACAACATATTCAAATGTTTCGATTAGCATTTCAAGGGACTGGGAATGTTCTGCAGCACAGAAAACCTCAGCAAACCCTAAAATACAATTAATGAGGAAATAACAATTGCCTGCAGCTGTTGTTCTGTTTATGTGCTGAGGAACAATCACCTGTTGCAAAGGCAGGAATAATCCAGCCTGTTCTGTAGACAAATTTGTCTAATTTCCAGTGTTTAAAGCCATGATGCTCTGCTCTCCTTGAACACGGTGTGCTTGCTCCAAATGGCAGCTCTTCCAGCAAGTGAGGATAGTGTGAACAACATTTGGTCCCAAAAAGCTGTTTTCCACAATTACAGGAGGTACAATTACCATGTTCCTCAGTGGACCAGGTGCAGTTATAAATGATAAGACCTGGTGCATTTTTATGAGGGCCTGATACATTATTATCTTGGAAATTTCCTCTTTTTTTTTTTTTTCATCCATGTGCCTTTCAAATAGCAACAACAGCCAAATAGTTCTTCAACAACTAGAAAAAGACATAGGGAAAATGGGCTTTGTGACTGGGACTGAAATACTATAATACTTTGTTTAGTAATCCTTCTGAGGCACAACAGGGAAATGGTGATCTTGGTATTTTTTTCCGAAAAATACAGCTTCACAAAGTCATTCACCACCACTGTATAATTTAGGTAAGGACACCAATTAGAATAGTGAAGCATGCCACTGATCTGGAGAAAAGGAAGAAATAAGGCATGGCCATGAATATTTATCCATTTCTGAAACGGAGAGAGATTTTGCTCTGAATTGGTTCCCAGAAATTTTGCTCGGTTGTTTTCAGCTCTAGACAAGTCTAATTAACAGGAAAATGCAACTTGTGCAGAACGTTAGTAGTAAGCAAATTCCTGGATTTTTTTTTGCTACTCTGAGGAACTAAGAGACAACCAAAGACCTCCCCCACACCACTCTTAACAGCTCCCAGAGTATGCATATGTCAAGAAGGAAGCATGTTTCACGGCTGAAAACATGACTTTGGATACTTTGCTTTGGCTACTGACCCTTCTGATGGCTCCAAAACTGCGGTGAGGTGGAGCCTGGTTCCTGCAACCAGATGCAGAGCCAAGAAATGTGTACAAGATCTGTTTTTCTCCTGGTCTGACCTGCGGCTGAAGAAGAAGAATAGATCTGAAGGCTTCAAATAAGAAATATTTTTAAGTAATTTTTGGTATAATAAATGTAGACCAGCCAATTCTGAACAACGAACTAAAAAAAAAAAAATTCAGGAACTTTTCACAGGCAACAGAAAAAGAGAGAGAAAGAAGCTGGGAGGGGGGAAGGAGGGCAGGGAGGAGGAGGGGAAGGAATCATCGTCATTCATTTATTCTGTAACATCGTATTCATCTAGTTCTTCTAGATTGCACAAAGCTGGCAGGATCTGCAAAGCTCAGGTCCAAGTTTTGGGACTCAAAAAATGTTGACGGGAGATCCTTGTGTTCACAGCCAGATATCCTCAAGCAGAACTCCTCCAGAGTTCCTCATGGCTTAGCGGCCTGCTCCTGAAACAGCATCTCAGCCATTTGCCCCCCAGGACAAATCCACCTGGAGAAAACCTTCCTACCACAATGGCATCGTGACATAAGCTGTTCTCTGTGGCCTACCATAGGAAAATTAAGACAGTCAATGTGGTTGGTTCCTGTGCTAGAGACACAAAAAAGTAGAATAAAGTTTTCAAAGAATCTGTGATGAAAAAATCTATTTTTTTCCCCATCAGTGTATTTGACAGCAAAATCAGCATCTCATCTGAGGCAAGCAGAATTGAGAAAAATGTCATCTAAAAAACTGAACCTAGAGTATGAACTGAAATTGGAAGTGAATCTCTAAGGTTTGCCCAAAATGGAGTAAAAAAAAATCAACGAAATGTAAAGAATCTTATGAAACATTGATGGGGGTACAGGTGTAGCCAGGCAACACTTTTTTGCTACAGGCAGGAAGGTACTGTAACTACTTTCCTGACTAATAAATACTGTAACCTTCTAATTGGCAGTTACGTATTTGTAGGAGATACAAAAATCAGTTTAAAAAAAAAATCAAGTCAAACCAGGAAAAGCAAAAACAGTTAATTACTTGTTCATGTGGAAGAGCGAGGGAGGATATCTTCACAGGAACATCCTGCCTCACACTAGGGGCTGGATAAACCCTTGGGAAGCAGAACAATCCAGGACAAATTGTTAGTTGAAGGTTTGGTTAGAATTTCGAAAATTTCAGGTAAATCCAAGAGTTATGTTTTGCTCTCATCTATGTTTCTGGACTAAGATACATCACTCTGAGGCAAGGTGGGTCTTGATGCCTTCGGGAAGACAACAAAGGATGACGTACTCCCCACCATGCGGGTTTGAAGCGCAGTCTCCACATCATGTTGAAGGCAGGGCAGTGCCCAGAGGTGTCCCTTGGGGTTAGGACAATTTTCTGGCGATGCTCAAGCCTGTTTGGCCCATCATGTTGACAAATCCCAGGCCAGCTGGCCTACTTTGAGCAGCTCTGCCTGTACTTTTCCATTGATGCTCTGCCTGGATACGTAGTTCTGATTTTGTGTGTGTCATGGGAAGGTGTCATCTTGATCTCTCTAATACATTTTCAAACAGTAACATTTTGTTTGAAGAGAAAAGGAAGGGGAAAAAGCAAGTGGCAAAGAACACTAAATTAGCGTTACTGAAGATGTTTACATTTGCACTTGAAGATTAGCAGCATGATGTATTTCAGTTCCCATTCTGTTGAAAAAAAGCTTTTTTTTTTTTAATTTTTTTTAAATTTTTTTTAATTTATGATAGTGCTTCTTAATGGACTCAAATTAATTAAAGGACAAAGGGCTAGATAATCTCATTTGTACTTCAGGCTCATCTGTATGACTCAGAATAGTTTAAAAGACAGTGGAGGAAGAATTTGGCTTTTGCTGAGGGGTTTTCATCTGGATAAAGAGTGACTAAATATGCGATAACCCTCCTCCCTACATGGGGAACAAGGGAAAGCAAGGGGACATGTTTGTGATGCTGCTATGACAGCACTGGGCTGTCAGAAAAGAGAAAGAGGGTAGAGTGGAGAATCCTAGAATACATTTGCTCTGGAGCAGGTTGGTTTTGATAGGGCTGGCCCTAATTGCTTGGTCACACATACTGAGTCATCTTCTTGCTGTAAATCAAGAAGAGTGTAAGCTCATTCATGCTATTGGGACTGTGTCTTGTTTTTAACAGTCAAGGACTGTATCCAATGTTATAATGTTGTAAGAGCATAAGACAGATATGTCACAAAGTTCATTTTCTAGACTTGTTTTTTAAGTGCTGAATTTAATAGAAGTAATAAATGCTGATAAATGGTTAGTTAACAAGGGCTGGTTTGTCCTACGTGGCAGACAGTTAAAAGCAATTTTGTACATTTGACAGAACTTGATGAAGTTATTTACCCAACAAGTCACATCTCTAGAAGCAGAAATTCTCTGCAAATATTCTGCTCTCTCTCTCTCCCTTCCGTATAATAATGGTTTACATTCTCCCTCTGTTTTTTCCCTGAGGCTGTTGTCAGTGCATTTTTTCAGATTTCCCAGGCAGATATATTATCTTGTGATACAGCCTATGGTTGTGAATGTCACGTCTTACTGTTTGACATGATGCTTCTCTAAGAAGATGCACCTCCCTCGGGCGGCAGGGGTGGGGTGATTGTACTTCCTCAGTAATCACACTTAAATAAAACAGCTTAAAAATATCTATGAGGTATCCTTTACAAAGTGCCTGCTAACCACAAGTTAGTTGAAGGGCAGTCTAACTCTTTCTTGTCACAGTTCTTCACTGTTCTGCAGAGAAATGAAAGGGGAAAATGGACAGAGCCATGTTGGAACATCCAGAAACAAAGACTCAACATCTATCATTGGTCCTTTTCATTAGTAAAAGTCCACACAGTTGGTTACAAAGCCAACAAAAGCTTTTTTATTATTATTATTCCATTGCATATAACTAAGTTTGGATTGTTCTTCTGAAATGGGCTTCTCCTGAGAGCAATTTAGGGCTGATCAGCTGTCTTCATGTGTTACAAGCATGGTAGAGCTGGAGGCACTTTTATTTGATAGAGATTAAAAATGAAGGTTTGACCACTTACGGTCATTAAAAATCCCATGATGGTTTTCTCAAGATTAATAGTAGCAACCCTGGAGGAGGAGGGTTTGACAGTTTCACCTGAAGTAAATTGCTTTCTGCCAGCCATGGTCCCCCTTGCAGTTTCAGTCAGGTACGGTTCTGCTGTTACTGCTAAATAGCAGGCGTGTGGCATCCCAGGGGTGATTGTATTCCAGCAAAAGGTAAAACAATCCCTTTGTATTGCCTGCATACAGGAACAAACATTACTTGCAACTATTCCAAATCAAGAGATTCTGCAGAAGCAGAATATAGTCCTTGATCTGTAGAGTACCATGGAAAGCCTGATGTAAAGATATCTCAAAGACAGGATGTAAAATGCTCAGATATTTTTGGCAAACCAAAGGAACTCTCTAAAGCAGAATGAAATATAATTGCAGCACTCTGAAGGGATGGATGGTTGGATGGATGGATGGATAGATAGATAGATAGATAGATAGATAGATAGATACATACATACATACATACATACATACATACATATATACATATATACCTAGTACTCTGTTGATGGGAAGGTTTCCCCAACCTACTGTCATCTTACAGAATCACTCCAGAGATCCAGCAGTTAGGTAGGTGGGGAGAAAATCTGCTGTTGTTTGGAAAATGTGGGTTACAGCATACCAAAACAGAATAGAGATGAAAACAAGTACAAAGAGCAGTCAGTGCCTCCTTTGGCGACTGCTCAGGCTCGAAGCATTTGTGAAACTCCTTGTTTTGCACAACTATATCATTGCCTGCTGCGGCCTCAGCTTAAGGTTTAGGAATAGTACAGATGAAGTACTAGATATCTTCTTACTAAGGTAAGAACCACATCAGTCAGCATTTTACATATTCAGACTGTAAGACTATTATAATAATCTTGATTCCCTGAAAACTTCAACAGGAAGTACTTCTATTTCATATAAGAAGAGGACATATGCAGCAGGAATTTTTAATGAGGCATATAAAAATCATTTTCAGGATACTGTTTCACATTAATTTTTTAAGAGTGGGTGAGAAAATAAAATTAGGATCATACATCACTGAATTAATTTCGTTATCATCTTCACTGGCAGTAGTGTGAACATCAACATATCGAAGGAAGAAATGCTGAGTTATATTACATTCTATATATTACTTTTTGGGCATAAAGCCCAAATAGAAAATTATACTTATATATCCTTTAAAGCTTGTTTCCTATTGAGTGACATCGAAGGTAAATCGCCAGTTTTGCCAAGAGGGATCCTGAAACACTATCACCTCTTTGTTGGAGGTCCTTATAACTTTCTCATCCTTAGCACTGTTATATTATACTTTTAGTTGGCAACCCTTGCACTATTATTTTTTTTTTAAAGGAGGTTAAATACGAGCCATATTATTATAACACAATTGTAGAGCTTTCCAGATTAAGATGTTGAGTTTGCAGGACACAAATGAAAACTACCTGGAAAGAAACAGTGAGTCACTTATCTAATAAAATATCTATTTTAAAGTGCTAGAAAAAAAATTTCTCCAACACATTATCTACAGAAATACCTACAGAAGTATCTACAGAAAGGGTAGTATTCATTGGATAAGTCACAGAGCTAGATAACCTGAGACTAGATTAATTCTACCTTTTTTGCACATAATTGCAATACGATCTTAAATTCCATCTGCATGGTACCTTCCATTGATTACCTGTAACTGAGTAATTCATCTCACTGAACCTCAGCTGTCTGAAAATTAGGTATCTCTTTTAAGATACTCATCTGCATCGCATCTAAGTCTTGTCAATACTGACATAAAGGCACCATTCAAATGGTATGAACCTTCCTTGGGAGCTCTCTCCATTGTCTGTAGAGAGAATATATCTTGAAGCAGATGTATCCACTTAAGCTAGGTAAAGTCAGGTGACCTAATGATCACCCTAGTAGCTCCCTAGTTAATATTCAGTTTCTTTCTGGATGATCCCTCTGAGAATTTCAGATGTCATTAAATTAGGAGCATGAAGTAGTAGTGGAATTCAGTCTGAGTACTTTGTCTTTAGGAGCCTTTAACATCTCTTTTATTTTTCCTGGTTGCAAAGTAGGAATTATATCTGCCTACTTTTGTATAACAGATTCTTTTGATTCCTTATTTCCAATATAAACAATAAATACTAAATAAATTAAAAGGCAATGTGATTTAATGGATATGAAGCTTTGTTACTATTGATTCGGCACTAATATTGATCTATATATTGACATTGACACACAGTAATTACTGACATGTTTTTTGTTGCTGTCAGACCACAAAGGCCACACACTGCATTCTTAAAAATTGGCTGTGTTCCTATCCACTCTAATTGAGATTTTGGCTAAGACTGAAGTGCAGAATAAGTCCCCAGGTCTACACACTTAAAAGCAATATCAATATTCATTAAAAGGAAAAAAAAAAAGAAAGAAAGAAATACACATGCGCTGAAAAACACAAACCTCGCTTCTAACTGAAATAAATCAGCTGCTTCAGCAGCTCATCCCTTTGGGAAACCTAAAGGCGGTAGTTCATATTATGGACTAATGGGCTGCAAAATTTCAGTGTAATGACAGAATTTTGTTTCTGGCAGATTGACAGATTTTTTTTATTTTGGGAAGGCTGCAGGGGTAACCATAGCATAAAAGTAAGGTCAACTCCAGTCAGATAATTTTTAGTAACTGGAAGATTGTAATGGTTGCTTGGCAACTACAGCAGATATAAACTAACATTTCCAGGTGACTTGGGAGACTTACAGTTTTTCCTCTTCGTATATTAAGAAGATTGCTTTTTAAAAGAGACAGGCAATCAGAAAGGCATATTAATCGTGTTTAACTTGGGCTGTGTAACTGTAACTTGGCCTTAGACAGAGACTGGCTGATCTGGGTTCTTCCCAGCACCTTTTTTCCCATGTTTCTATGAAGTGTTAACTCTTAAGAGGCACAGGCTTGATTCCACTACTGTATTTGAATAAACTACCAACACATGTGGGCTCAACACATTTATCTAGCTTCTGAGCATCATCTGCTGAGCATTTCCCTCAGTTGCAGAGAACACTCAACAGGTTCTAGGTGAGACATACCTTATGTAGAACCCATCTTTATGACACTTGTTATGAATCAGTAAGAAATTATTACAGAAAACAAAGCCACCTCTTCTCATCAAGGAAGGGTAAGAAGAAGAAGAAAATTATTTAAATTTTAAAATTGCTATGCTCTGCTGGGTCATTCCCATTCTCTGCAACATTTCTCAGTGATGAATCTCTGTTTTTTTCATAAAGAAGTAATTCACCCTCTAGATTGGTAAATGGGATTTTAATTTTTTTTTCTTACACAGGTTGTCTTACTGTTTTATCCCAGCCATAGGCACAGCATACATATGATTAGCAGGATTCTCCATATTGAAACCTTGAAAACTTGTGGGATAAGCTCTAAAAGTGCACAGAGCTGTTGATGGACCTCTTTTGTTGTACGTAGTCAACAGCTGGTATTTCTCTCATTTTGGGATCTTTTTTATCCATCTGAAGAGCAACTCCTTCCAATTCTGATATGCCATTGAGCGGGTGTGTTGCTCTTTCATCTCCTCTGGTATGTTCAAATTGGCCATAAGGGGATCATGGATAAGGATTTAATAATTTCTATGACTGATTCCCATAAATGTTGCGATTCCTGTATGGAAGATAAGTCATCTTGGGAGAAATGTACTGCATCCACCTTCAACAGGATACAGTAAGCTATTGTCTAGCTTCTTTTATAGTCAGTGGAAGATAAGCACTACCTTTTACCTACCTTGATTCATTGTGTGTGCTGCTGATTAGTTTAGACTTTCAGAAAGCTCTGTTTAAGTGTAATGTATTCCATACTTGATATTGCAAGCCCCAGTGTCCTGACAGTCTCACAGGCACTATAATCCTCGACCAAGACAAATAGCTTACTTCCAAAGGGCATCTGGTAACAATTTCACAGATGATGCAGAAATAGGTCCCTGTTTCTTTTCTCTTCAACCTGTTGTTCAGTATTGTAACCCTGCATTCTTTTCTCTACCCTCTCAGTCTAATCTGATAAGTATAAGATCATCTGAAAAATATTCCTTCTAGTCTATTTTTCTGATATTAGTGTGTATCACCTTTCCATGGTTCTAGCCGATTTTTGTACTACTTCTGCATCCTCTTAGGTAACTGTGCTATACAATTTCTGAGATATCATGTATCTTTAATAGGCCTCCAAACTCTCAGACATTTAACTTCAAAGAGCTTATGGTTTAAATACCATAAACCCATTTTTAGAGTCAGGTTGGTCTAATTGCATCTGTTTCTGTTTTTTGGGTTGATTTTTTTTTTTTATTTGGTTTGGTTGGTTTTTTCCACATGAGTTCCATGGCAATCCACATGAGTTTGTTTTATTGTTCTGTTTGATCATTGCCCTGTATTTCCTGCAAAACACTCCACAGTCTGGTTACAGTATTAGGAATTTTATATTAGCATTTTGCATAATTTTTTTTATAAATACTTGATCAAATATTGATTTCTCATTAAAAATGAGTTTCCTTATACATCCCTTGTTGTGGCCTCATTGCAAAATAATTTAGTTGAAAATTGATTACCATAAAATAGTTTACCTTCAGTAAAAGTGAGTTCATGGATTTTGTTGGGGTTGTTCTTTATGCCATTTAATCAATGTGTGCAGAACAAGTAACATTTCAAAATCCATAAACAAGCAATTAGCTTCTGTCCTAGACTACTGTGCCTTATACATGATTTCCCTTCGTGATTGAGATGATGTGTCTTTTATCATTCCCACCCTTTTTATTTTACCAGTTATTTCATCAAACTTGACAATAATTTAAAACTCATTGGTGAAGAATGGTAGGTAAAATAACATCTGCTCAAAGACCTGTATGCTATTGCACTTGTCAGTACATGTATTTTTTTCCCAGCAGAAGCATTTGGGATTGCCACGAGGATTTCCATTTATTCTTCTCTCATTTTGTGCTACAAATTATCCATGTACATACATCTTCAGAGTATTGTCCTGAATATAGCTTGTGTTAAATTTGTTGCACTAATCCATCACCTATTTTGAAGAAAAGATATTTGGACAGCTGCTAACAGTCACAGTGCCCAGTATTACGGAATGTAAATTCTTTTTAGTGCCACCAGCTGCTATTGTTGAATAACTAATGCATACAACTAAGAGATAAGATCAGTGAATCATATATGTACCGCATTCAAGACTTGGCAAGCAATTTTACCAGACATGTTTGTGTTGAGCAGGCAAATAAATAAAAATGCATTTTTGGTCACAAGAATGTTGGCAATATTAGAGAGACTTATACATGTTTATACAGCATGCTTCCCTGAAAATGTCTTCACACAACTATGCTTAGAAGCACTGATGAATCTGGGGACGAGACAGGTAGTAAGTAAAGTTATGAATTAAAAAGTAAGTAAGTTATAAATATCTCTCATTCAAAGCAGTAGTTTACAAATAATCTGTAAGTAGTAGCATATTCACATACAGCCTTTGTCACATTACTGAAAATTAAGAACAACTCAGATTATTCAGGAACAAAAATATCTTAATTATACATACTACCCCACTAAATATTTCACCTAAGATACACTTAGACTGTATTGTTGAATTAGACATTTACATTCATTTCTAGTCTGTAGATTAAAATATGGCAATTTTTACAGTTAGTTCAGTATTTCAGCCTCCTTTACACATATTTCGATAAGGGTGGCTGTAGTCCTTGTGTTAGAGAAAACACTGAGACAAGTTAGACCACA
>JAOXNG010000042.1:50715304-50726024 GCA_028566535.1 Scolopax minor | reverse complement strand
CTGAAGAGAGAAATTGTTTAAGGAATCAAGAAAAGAAACAGCAAGAAAATTATAAAATACAATGTAATTCTTATTCTTCTTTCAATCTCACTTTGCTTTAGGTCTCCCCTTCATGTTCTCATGGGCAGGTAGACCATGCTGTTATGCATAGAGTTAATGAGATAAAAAGGACTAATAAAGAAAATAAAAATATCCACCCTACAACATCTAGGGGTTTAGTATTAGAACTTACTGAGGTGAACCAGAAACTCTCCACAGCAGGTCAGTTCATGCTCTGCCGTAAATGCTTCTGCTTAGGTAGGAAGAGCAGTTTTCCTCATCTCTAATGGCATTTTATAACTGAAAAAGCACAAAAGCTTTACATCATCCCATTAAAATGAGTAAATATCTTTCTATTCTCTTGGTTCCTGTAATAAAAAATTAGTTAAATTTTCAATCAAACCAAATCAAATCAAACCATGCTTCTGACACTTGGCATTGGTTCATTATTCAAGAAATAAAACATGCATGGGCTATATAGGTGGATATATAGATACAGTCATATTTACCTATAAGCAATCTGAAACATTTAGAAAGAGCTCAGAGGAATGATTTGAGCTTATAACACACAGTAACAAGAACTAACCTGATGATGATAATTTCTCATGTATGCCCAGCTCATTCAGCTTGCCTGAATGCTGTACATTAGGCAATCAAGCTTCTGAAGCCAGAAAATCTATTCTTAAGAGTCAACAGAGGAATTACTCTAGGCAGTTCAAAACACTGTGTTTATCAAGTGAGAGGTCTCCTCTAAGTCCTCCTCCTTCCAGACAGAGCTTTACTTTCACTTTGTACCCAGGTGTTTTAAATATTAGGTAAGTGAAGACAGAACAAAGCAAGTAGCCCAGCTGTATTTAAAGATGTCTCCAGTTAACGTTAAGCCAACTCTGCACTGCCCTGGGGGGTATAGAGCTTTGATGTTTTGAATGATTCCTTGGGCTGAAATTAGTGTCTATTAACTTCAAAGAGTCCTCTGCTGAAGAGTAAAAATGTTCCCAAGTGATTGTCTTTTCTGAAAATGCCTTTAGTGGTTGGAAGTGTGGGCTATGTGAATGATGAAATGTGTTGGGGGTTCATTCAATGCTCTCAGAGACGGTGTCCTGCTTTGCATGGTCAAAACTTGACAGCAACTGTATCAAGGTCATCGCCATCTACGTTTTGTCAGCCCAACATATGAATAACCAAACCTGGTAAAAGGAGGACATCATTTGAAGAGGGGTCATTTCTACTCTGATTCTAGCAATCCTTTTAAAGCAAATCAGTTGCACAGTAGGAACCTGCAGGCTTGATTATGTGTATATTTGTGTGTCCCAGTGTATATGTATAAACATTTAGAAATGCTTTCTGACTGCTGTGTGCTGCAAATTTTAGCTGTGCACGTGATGTAGTCCCAAAAGAGATCAATGAGTTCCTGAAATAGGCTCTCAAGTGGAATCAAACAATATCAACCTGCCAGTTTCACAGGGTTTTCAGCCCAGTGTAAGCTAACATAATATTATGCATAATCAATTCTAAGCTTGATAAAGGATGGCTGCAATTGCAAAAGATAGACAGCAGGAGAGAGGAGAGAGGGTCTTCATGTCAACAGATGGCTAGAGATAATGAAAATGAAGTGAGCCCGATTATCATGAGGGCTCAAGAAAATTACTCACGTGGAATCACTTTAAGACTCTATCCCAAAAATGAGCCTCTCTGTGGGCAGGAAGGCAGGAAGGGTGTATTGTAGCCAGTGGCCATGATTGCATGGGATGTAACCTTACAGCTATTTAAACTAAAAGTCGTGGGGCTTAGCTTGTATTTGTTGAGCTCTGTTGGGTTATTTGTTGTTGGGGATTTTTTATCCCATCTGGGGTGCATCAGGAAGGAGAGTTTCTCACCTGGGGAGCTGTTCTAAGGAGAGTGTAGCTAGCATCAGGGTTGGCTAGCATCAAGGACACGGTTTAGCCTTGTTCCTGGGCTGACTTTTGCACAATCTCTAGGAGCCACATTATCCCTCTGTGCCTCGGTCACCCTCTGTTTTAGAGTGATAATCACACATTCCTCTTCATAACACACTTTGAGATTGAGTAAGAAGTGATAAGTAGAACCTAGTTATTATTTATTACTCTATAGAACGGCCTGTTGTAAAAAGAAGTTTTATTTTTCTGTTTTCTCTTTATGGTTTCCTTGACTGCAAACTAAGTGTCCCATGCTTGCACCCTTTTTAAATTGTAAGCAAATTAAGTTCTTTAAATTTGTCAGAACCAAGTTAAAGGAACCGGTCAGAGGTTGTTAGATGCTCTAAATTTGAAAATCAAGCCTCTGTATTGTTGCTTTCTGGGGAAATCGAAGAAAAACTAATTTCAGACAAATCTTAGGATTATTTCCAAAATCTAAAAACCCTCCAGGAAAATAACTCACCCTTAGCGTGTCAATGTTTCACTACTTGAATCTTCTTGTGAAATTCATGGTCTCAACACCTCATTTTGAAAAGGAAATTTATGAAATGTAAATGTAAAGCCACTTCTTTATTTCATTCAGTTACTGATATTTAAAATTCAAGCTACAGTTTTTTTTTTTTTCAGAGGCTCATGCCTCTGAAAACATCCTGTTCATGAGGGATATTCCTCTGATTTTATTCACTTGTCCTTTCCCTCCACGACATAATTCCTTTTAACATCTATAAAGGAGGACGGGACTACAGACAAAAAGAGGGAAAATCCAGAGTTAAACGCACTCTAACCTTTGAGGACTGGGAGACAAGTTCCCAGATTTAGATCTAATTCTGATGCCAAGCAAATCATACATGCAGTTATTTCCCCCATGCCCAAGCAGTCCAGGCAGTCTCCAGTTCTCAGAGGGAAACCTGAAAAGTCATGACCAGTTTCCTCTCAAATCTCTCTCTGTTACTTTTTTGAGTTAGGTGGATCCTAACTAGGATTTTATAGCTTTGAAATACACGTTATTTGAGAAGTGAAGATAAAAAGGCAATAATAACACATTCTATAAGGCACCTTGTGATGGCTGAGTAAAAATGACATTTTCTATTCTCTTACGTGACATTGCTAAGTAACCCAGAAATTCTCCAGTGCAAGCATGTGATAGTTCAGCATAATTCCTGCTGTCAATGAACTCAAATGCATTAAATTCCAGTACAACAAGCAAGTGTCTCAACTACACAGAAAATAGATTGTTTGCACCTCTTGCTCAGTCCCTGGCTGTCAGTATCTGCAATGCTTTCTACCCCAAGGAGCTCTGCAGCCTGACTGCAAACAAGGCAGGAGACAACTTCATTTATCAGCTTTAGAGAACTTGATGGAGATGGTTTTCTCACAGCTTCCCTCTTAGGAGGAAAGTTTAAAACTATAGGTCACTACAGCAAAGATGGTCATAAATGCACTAAAGAGCTCACAGCTTGAATTAGAGATAAGATTATTTTAGTCTTTCCTTCTAGTTGAGGCTTTTTTATTGGGCTATCTAGAGAGTCATGGACCACATACTGCAAGTTTAGGCATGTATTTTCATTGTAAGGATGCAAAAATGTATTATGCAATAGTGCGCCTGATATATCTGTCTAAGAATATCGCAGCACAATACTCTATAGTAGATGGAAAGAGATGAGAGTTGTAGTTTTTATGGAGTGATACAGGAGCAAATTCTAGTATTTCCTTCTCCATCCATTTAGACTGTATTCATCATTCCTACTTCTCGTTCCAGGCTTTTCCCTGGTGCATCATTGCTGGGGAAATGTCATTAGTGAGGGTATTGTTCAATGTAAGTCATTAAAAAAGAAAAAAGAGACGATTGCAGCCTGTACAAATCAGCCTCACGGAAGTCTTTGGGGGAAAACTGATATTGCTGAGTAGTTTAGAAAGCGAATGTTGTCATTCAGAGTAAGATTTAAAACCAAGGATAAAAGATGAAGAAGGAATGAGGGAGAGTTGATGGAGGAAGCTGGGGAAATCTTAAATGGCAAGAAGGCAAATAAATTTTAGTTACCTGACTCTCAGTGTAGCCAAGCATGAATAACATGCCTTCCCCTTTCACCTTCTCTCCAAGGTTAAGCAAACCTAAAATAATTTAAAAGTACACACGTTATTATGGTTGCTCAGAAATAAACTCCACGCTTGATGCATTATTAAAATCTTCCTGTAACGTTAAACAAAGTATATCTCTTAAAACCCCTGTGCAAGGGGAACGTGACAGGAAGCCCAGTGATGCCTGTCTCCGTCACTACTCTCTCTGAAAGTGCTTGTTTCCAGTATTTTTGGAGAGAGCTGTAGACAGCTGGTAAAAGACATTTGCAGGGATGTTTGCAGGAATACTGAAAGTTGTTGCCATGCTACTGGAAAGAGTCCAGGATTGTCTAGATAGGATTTTATAAAAATAAAATTACACACTCAGTTTTAAAATATACTTGTAATTGACATTTTTGAAGCCGCAAGCTATTACAGCCAGAGGCTGCCTTTGGGCACGAATCGTGAAAACTGATGCAGCACATCTTACATGAATCTCCAGATACTCTCCTTTCTTACCGCTCTCCGGGCTGACCAGAGACGTGCTGCTGAGGGGAAAGGGAAGTTGGGAAAGGGGACAAACCTCAGCTACAGAAATTTGGCAACTTGCTAATCTGAATTGCTGGCCACATGTATGGATGTCTACACACGCACACACTGAGCATACAGATTGTCTGTCTCACATTTCCAAAATCTTGATTGTCTTGTTGGGCTTAATGGGACTATTCAGAATATGTAAAGAAAAGCAGGGTGCAGGAGCTCGGTCAGAAGCTGCTCTGGGCAATGGAACATCACCAAATGGTTGTTTGTAAAGCACAAAATGACAAAGTGCTCACATTCTAGCTGAAGAACAGGACATCTTTTACTAGAAATACAAATTAAGCAATAAGAATAATAATTTTAGCCCAAATCACCAGCTATCCAGACATAAATGTCACTCACTCAGAAGAATCTATGCCAAGCTCACAAGTAACTTATGCAGTGTGTATGCAGAAGATACACATACCAGCATACATCCTACATTCCTTATAGACAGACAGTAGTAATTCACTAGTAAATGAGACCATTGGCCTCCAGCCTGGAGATATTTTGTCACTGCCAACAACAACTAAGAAAAAACTTCTGTGTGTTCCACAAACAAATCTCCAAGAGCTTTTCTTAAAGGTGGAACAACTTGTTTCACTAAGCATCTTAATTTCATTTGTTGAAAGCTTTTAGCATCTATACCAAATCCATAACTAAAACCAGGTAGTCACCAAACAAATTGCGAGGATTAAAACAGCAAACTGCTGGGAGACTCCATCTCTCTTCAAAGAGACCAAGCTAATGAGCAAGCAACACAACAAACCTACCTCTGACAATAGCAAGATCCTGCTTGTATGACTCACTAATCCAATTTCTTTCAATATAAATTGAAAGTTAAATGTTCTTTTATGTTAAGAGTGAATACCCACCCCTTCCTCCCTTGGGCAGAGGAACTGTAATGATTTGGGAGTGGATAACTGCAGGGAGGAGGGTTCAGCTTGTCACTGCAGCATCGGCTGCCAGAGCTCTCCCCAGGCACAAGGACCAGGAGAAATACTGCATGCTACCAGTCGGGCCCTTTTGCTCTTTTACACACTTAATCCTGTTTGCAGGATGTGTGATCAACAAAGCAGGAAGTGCAAGAGCCTGTGTTTTTAGGTCTCACGCCTCCAGGCAAGTCAATAAACTGTGTATAACCCTGCTGCTGCGCACCCTGCGCCGGCTGCCTGCAACACAGCCCCTGACAGACTGCTGCCAGCATCAGTGTTCAGCTTTTCCTGCACAACACCTAAACCACCTTTTCCTCCACTTCTTTCCTGTTTTTCATCACCCTGTAGCTAAAGTAGGCAATTTTCTATTTTTTTTTTTTTACTATCACACATGGTTATATTAGGAAGGCTCCTTGCCAAGGTTTAAACTGTTAAGGCGGCAAGATCAGCTTGGCATAGCTGACAAAAAAAGACAAATATGGGTATTTGAGTATCTTGAGTGGTTTTAATAAGCAGTTATTTTAAAGTGAATTTGTAATGAACAGAGTGCTACAGGAGTGGCTTCTCCTTCAGTGTTCCAGCTGTTTAATTCCTAATTAAATTCCTTCAGGACAACACATTTTCAGAGCTCTGAAGCATTGGGTAGTTTGTAAAGAGTCAGAAATCTCAGTACTGTTTGTTCAGGGCTGATAGTAGCACAGATTAAAAACCATTAAATTAGACTCTCAAAAAATTAATTTCCCAGTTGTTACTGTTCAGATACTTCATGTAGCAGATAATCAGCATAAGAATATAAAATCAAGCCTGTGTTTTCAAATGTGCTTTCCTGAAGTGACATTTTCCCTTACACTCCCCTGCAATGAAGCATCCACGTTTTTTGTGAAAAGTTCAACCTTTACATTGTTCAAGGCAACAAGAATCTGACTCTTATTTTCTAGTGTATTTTTAATAGTAATAAGAATTAAAGACAAAATTTACTATACGTTATCTTCTAATGAAGCTCAAGGACTGTGTTTAAATCATGTCCAAATACAGGGCCAGCTTCATAAAAATCAATGATTAAAGTAATGTGTTTGAAACCTGTTCACCTTTCCAAGATTGCACCGTGACCATGTCCCACTTGAGTGTAAAATTTTGGGGAAATCCTCATCCTGATGGGGCACAGGGGCACATCCTGATGGCTGAGGAGAAACTAGAGAAACCCGGTGCTCCAGAATCAAACAGAATGAGGTAAAAGTCATTTGCAGGAGAGAGAGAAATCCTGGGTACCACTTGTACCCCCAGGAACATCCCAAACATCCCCAGCCCTCTCAGCTCCCCTCCCCACACCTCAGCCACCTCAAAACCCTCCATTGACCTTGCCTGGTATCCATCCCCAATGGCCTGGAATTCTGTCCACGCAAAAATGTGCATCAGCTTAAGAGAGTTTTGATAAAATAGTGAAAATGGAGGTTCAAGATTTTAGGTGGCAACAATAAGATGGAAAGTGTATGCAGATAAGTGGGCTTTGGGCATACTTTTAAGAACAAACCATCTATTTTCATTATTGCTAGGATGCAGAAGATGAGTGTGATCTGAGCCTGTTTTGTATTCATGCAGCTCACTATAAGGTTAGTAATGAATGCACTTATTGTACCCTGGCATCAAAACTTGTTTGGTTTTGTTGGTGTTATTTTACATTTAGTCTCAGCTGATAAATGAATTGAACTTGGCAAGAATCCTGGTTTAGAATAAGGTACAAGGTTGGCTGAAGTGTCATGACTGAGAAAACATGTGTGTAATGAGGAGTTATGCATAAAGGAATAATTTGCATTTTCCCATCAGATTTACCTGGAGATTATAAAACACCTTATAACTTCAAATTCCTAAGACCCAATTTATGTACTCCCTTACCGATTGACAAAGAAATGATGTCTCAGCCTGATCCTGTAATCCAGTTCCTCATACTAAATAAAATTATGTTTTCTATATACAAAATAAATATACATGGAGTCTTATCTGGATTTAGGTATAGAATTTATAATAAAGCATTACTACAGGCTGCTTATGTTAATTCTACAATGTCTGTAACATGCATTTGCATTGGGAATGTGCTTTCCAGCATGTATAATATGTTATGTTTCAGGCTATATATGGTTTTTCAACGTACTGCAAGTCACTGACCTACTCTGTTAACAACACAAGCCAGCAGTAGTACTATCTGGCTTCACCTTTATTATTGTCATCGTATTTCTTTTCATGAAAAAAAAAAGATTGCTGGCATACATAAATATGATTAGGCAGGGGGTATAGCACAACAGCTATTGAGGCAGGCTCCTGCAAGAGAGCCTTGAAAGAGAGCACTTGTGAAAAATTTCTAAATTCTGTTGACCTAGTTTTTCAATCTTTTACAAGGACTGTGTGTAAGTCAGCAGCACTACTTTTGATTTATAGGAGTACCTGGGTACAGTTGGCCTTGGGAAATGTAGCAGAAAATTACATTTAGTCAATTCAACTTCTCCCATATTTGTTGTAATAAAATAAAAATATTTTTATATCATTCAGTTGACCTAAATGCATGAAATATTCAGATGCAGACCACAACCTTAATAAAAAATTATTCTACTGATTTTTATTTTCTATGCTAACAAAATTTCACATTATAGGTGTCAGAAATATTCATGACTGATGTCGGGACTTGCTAGAATTAACATATTTTGAAAAAAGCTGGGTTAAGGCATAAGGACAAAGTAAGGATATTTCTACATTCAGTGAGGGCTCATATAAGGCTAATTCATAGACTGCATAAACTCTGACAACTCCTTTGGGCACCATTTAAACACGTTTGTTTTTAGCAATTTGCTTAAGTTCCTCTGAGCAAACAAAGATTTATAGCAGATGTTAACAATTTTAAGTTAGATGCAAATCAGAGAAACCATGGAAGATATCAGAGGCTCAACATGCACATCTTCTTAAGGAAACTAAGGGAAAAACTACATTGTAAAGATCATAGAAAAATCAGAGAAAATTAGGTCTGAAAGGATGCAAAGGGGTCAACTTGCTGTACCAGAGTAGCAAGCACCACTTTTACAGTTGATACATTTATATTTTATAAATCTAAGTATAAATATGTAAATATGTATCAACTTTGATTTGATTCATTATGTAATTAGCTAACCTAAATATTTTTAAAAGTAAAATATAAATATAAAAGTAGCAATATTTGTATGCTGAAAGATATTCTCCATATCTTTTCTAAAACCCTGTCTCCCAGGCAAGCCCTACCAACCTCCTGTTCAGAAATCTTACGTAATGTCTAACCTTCATCTTCTTTCCTGTAATGTAAGCCCATTACTTCTTATACTGTCTGGAGAAGTTACAGAGTGTGAATTAGTCCACTCTTCCTCCTCTCATATATAAAAGTTCCTACAATATGCAATGGAAGTGCAAAGGCTTTGAGGCAGAGCAGCCTGAAACGGGGTCCTGGGGTCTCGCTGTGCTGATACAACTAACCTCAAATCTACTATGACATGATTTAGTCTTTCCTCCTAGGTCATGTCCTTCATTCACCCTGTTTCATCGCTCCTGGACTCTCTCCAGCAGATATGTATTTCTGTGAACCAAAAGCAGCACTCTGCCTTTGCAGGATTACTTTGGTTGAGAGGTCTCCAGGTGGTGCTCACCTTTTCCACAGCCAAACACCACAATTCACTCAGGTACAGCTTGTGATTAGCATCCAGGATCCCTTTCTTGAACTGCTCCCTTCTGAGTTGGACATCCTGAGCATGTCCAACATTTCAGCCTGAGGACACTCCTTGCTCTCCTCCCTGCCATCTCCCTGGCTCCAGCTCAAGCCTGAATCCTAATCAGAATAAAACCAGGATCACACACTCTTTTAAGACCTGCTTTGGTCATTGTGCTTCTGGAAAGTAGCTTCCCAGGAGAGTTATACCGTGGCTGTCATTCATGTGCTGTCAGTGAGAGGAGGGAGTGGAGACAAGCTCTGTTTTGTTAATGTCTACTAAAAGTGGTGGTGATAATGAAAATTGACTAGACTGGTGCAATATAAGGACAAAGAGAAAAATCAGGAATGGCATGAGCTGCATTAGATCAGCTTGAAGATGTTTTGAATTTCTTTGGTTATAGCTTTTATATATTTTTTTTTTAAACTTTGCAGCTGCTAAAAGGCAGTATGATTTTCATCCAGGACACTTGGGAACAAGTATTTAACAGCATAATCCACTTAATATCTGTTGGTCAAAAGGGCGTAATTATTGACAGCCGGGCCATGGGTAAAATCCCCATTAGCAAGTTCCACACATCAATGGATGACCACTCTGGTTGAATGAAAGCTGATAATGGTATTGTGTGCGCTCAGAGGCCAATGTATTTAAACAAAGCTCTCTGGCTCTAAGGTTAGGGTAGATTTCTGTGTGGTGAAACAACTGATAATTGCATTGACATAGCGGATACCCTATTTTTAGATGAATCAGTGAGGTCTTCCAGCCCTAGAGTTGCTGCCCTAGATAATGGCTGAGATAGAACAAGAGCTGTCTTGTGTAAAACACAGTGCACATATGTTACCATGCTACGATGGTTTCTACCATTCTGCCTTTGCATTTATTGGTATTTTGAATTCTTTAACCTCTCCATACTCTTGAGAATACTTATTAGATTATACTTGAAAATAAATATTGGAGTTACATGTAAATACACTACACAAAGGTACCATTCTCTGTACAACAGCAGCGCTGATAGACCCAACACCCATCTTCTTCCCCATATACACACCCACCACCAGGCCAACTTGGAAATCATCAAGAATATTAATGATCGTTAATTAATGCACTCTTTTTGATACATAAACCTTCTTTGGACATCTAAAAAAGATCCCTGTAACGTAACTTACTGCATAGGCAGTGGCCCCACCAAAATCAAAGCAACACCTTCTTTGCTGCACATTACCAAAGGTTAAACCATCACTTTATCAATAAAACCCGCAGTCCTTATTTGTGTGTAGAAGGTGAGACATTTTCCCGGGACCGTGTGGAATGACGGAAGAATCTCCGCCGGAGGAACTCAATTTGCCAATAACCACATTTCCTGGCGCCGGGCAGGGAAAGCCCCCCGGGTCACTGCGCTGGCAGATGAAGGGAATCCTCTGCCAGCAGCACCCGGCTGCCCAAGTTCAGC
>JAOXNG010000042.1:50678518-50693582 GCA_028566535.1 Scolopax minor | reverse complement strand
GGAGAGGAGAGGAGAGGAGAGGAGAGGAGAGGAGAGGAGAGGAGAGGAGAGGAGAGGAGAGGCACTTGTGAGTTCCCTTATGAATATAAAATGTTGATGGCTTAAACAAAGGTTTTGTTCATGTAAGTGTATCATTTTTGTCTTCTTTATAGCTAATGTATCAAAAGCCACCAAAGTGGCCATACAATACGATAGCCAAGAGCAAATACTCACAAGAAAATGCTGTGTAGATTTCAACTGAAAGCTTGCAAAATGAAGTATGTTCTTACATACAGAAAATAATCTGCAAAAAAAAGATGGCCTACAGGAGATGTTAAAGGAATTAATATTTGTGCATTTGGTGGGATATTATTCTTCTGTGGACACTGGTACAGTGATTTATGCCCTTCTTTTGTCACAGAGGGATGAAATCTATGACAGCGCTGCAGACTGAATTGAATTATTATCTACTTATGGTAACAACACTTACTGTAGTACACATCCTAGTCAAAATTACTTAAACATTGACAAATACATGCAGAAACAGTCTGCATGCAGACAGCCTATAGGAGTGTCTGAGCCAAGCACTCTGCTTTTGATACAGAAAAAGATAGGCTCTTGTGAAAATCAGCATGACAAAACAACCTTTTCAATACTTTAGATCCCAAAGTACTTTACATATCTTTACCTAGAACAGAAATATATTGTGCCAATATATCCTACAGATAATACTAATGAAGTAAACTTAACTTGTAGATATTTGGAAGAAACACGTACCTGTACTGATGTGTTTACTTGTATACAAATTTTTAAGTTTGTGTTAACAACCAGACCTAGTCACTCAGTGAGGGGCAACAAAAAAAAATCATCAACTTCCCACAGCTCTATAGTTTGTATATTGAATGAACAGTGTTATTGTTCATACTAAATATCTCAATAATGCACTATAAACTGAAATGTGCTTACATAGGATTAGAGCAGTTGTAGTTAACAAACTTATTTATTGGTTTCTTATTTTTTCAGTAAATTCATCCTAATAGGAAAAAGGCCAAATTTCCGAGACAATTACTCCCTATAAGAGTTTCAGACAGATCTTAAATGTTGTTCTGCACCGAAGTTATTTTTTATATGCAAAATTAGAGAGTTAAGATACTTTGAAATCTCTCATTCACCTCTTAGTCACCTCTCTTGAGATGCGCATTGAATAACAATGGAATAAAAGTCATTGTACTTAGTATTTTTTTAGCCACTGACTTGAGCTTGCAAGATCTGTATAATAACAGCAGAAATATTCACAGCTGACTAACTGACAAGGGACTATTTATGGATCAGCCTCTGAAGGCTTTTGTATTTTAAAAGTTCAGAAGGTAAAAGTTCCAAAGTTCCTTGTGTCTCTGTTTTTGAGGGTCTCTAACACAGCAGTGGGACCAGCTTTTGCACAATGTTTTTCAACTTTCCCATTCCATTCCCATTCCCATTCCAACATGAGCCTTGCTAAAGAAGAGCTAAGGAAGTAGATGATGAGACCTGACAAACAAATCTCTGGGTGAGCTGTCTGGACTGCACAAGGCTGGGCCAGTGATGATGTGGGGAAGAAAACAGATTAGGATACAGCTCTCCAGAAAGAAAATCCATCACGGTATGTTTTAGATATTATGGGAAAGCTTAAGGAAAGCTATGTCCTTTGTGATTTGCACAGCCCCTGAGCCAAAGTAGTGATGTTTTGGCATCTTTTCAATGTTCTTCTAAAAATAATAATTTGAATGAGCTGGTGTGGGTTAGTTCAGTCCCAAGGAAGGTACTACTGAGTAAAGAAATCACTTATGTCTCATGATGCCCTGCCAGTGTCCCTGCTCCAGACAATGCTCCCAGTCAGTGGTGATTGAGGGAATGTTGTTCTTCAGAAATAAAACTCCTTCCTTTTTTTGCTTCTCAGAGATCTGCAGCTGAACTGAATCCAAAGCTTCTCCTTCTCTTTGCTGCTGCAAGGTGTGAGCAGCTGAAAACTGTATGCAGGTACTATATATAGAACAAGGCATCTTCCAAGGGACTGGCTGTCAAAGAGCTGCAAGCATCTGTCTCTTCCCTTCCCCTCTGTTTCTGTCTGTGTCTGTCGAAGGAAGAGGGCATCGGGCATGTTTACCATTCCAGACTGCTCAGTAGGATGTAGCCTTTCCACATGAATGGTAACAGGACATTTCACAGATCACAAAAATTTGAAAACTCAGGCCAGGAGATGTACAGGATGAGGGCAAGGTACTACTTGCATTAATGCAGCCCAGGCAAAGTAAAGCTATTGAACTGCATAGCATTCATAGAAATCCTTCAATATGTACCAACAAATGGGCTGGGTATCTATCAACTACCTTGTTCACAGCAGAAACAACTTCTGCTGCCACTAATAAATTTTCTTTCTTGGCTGCAGAGAATGATCGCACCCCTGGAGGTAATACTGCAGGAAAACCCCAGGATGTAAATACCATGTAGTTTGTGTTCTGCTCCTTAAAATGTCACTGTTCATGCACAGTTCACCATAAAGCAGTGTGAAATCACAGAATTACTGTTTGTCATTTGTTGCACCTGCTGCAAGGTCTTTTTTCTTCTTGTGTGTTTTGCACAAGGTGTTTTTCTTTTCCCTTTTGTTCCAAGTATCCATCCAGGCCCTCGGTGTTTTATATTTGAACTCAGATGGGCTCAAACTGAGTAATTAAATTGCTCACCTCCCTATTTCCTCTAACAGCATAGAGAAGGGACTGCATGGTGCCACTAAGCAGAGAGGAAGTTTAGATTTCTGGTTCAGGCACTAACTCTACACTGGGAGAAGTCAGGATAAATTCTTGTATGAGCTGACACAATTCATGAGGTCATTCTGTGCTAAAACAAGTCATTTTAAATATGCTTTTATTTTCAGGCACCTTCCCCAGCAGTCAGGAAGAATGAAAAAGAGAATGACTGTATTAATAATTAGTTGTGCTGAGCTCTGCATAGAAATTTAAAAAAAAAAAAAAAAAAAGAAAAAAAAAGTTATGCTTTGCTTTTCTAATCAAGAATTCAGCATCTGGCTATGTCTTTGCAGCTCAAGATCTTGCAATCATTTTTAGATGATCAAATGTGCTGGTATAATTCCCAGGTCTTCACTGCCATGTACATATTTTCACTTAAAAACAAACAAACAAAAAGGAATACAGGTTTTAAGACTAGAAGTCACTGTTATGACCATCTATTCTGAGTTTTTGCGTAACACAGGTAAAACATCTTTTCTGATAATTTCAGCTTTGTACAATGACTTCTGATTCATCTAAAGCACAGTTTTACAAAAAGAATCTCACATAAAGAGGAACTGTTTGTATCTCTGGCTACATTACTCCAATGCTTTATTACTTTAAACATTATTTTAAATGTCCAACTACTGGTTCTTCTCCTGCTAGATTAAACTGTTATTTACCATTCAAATTATCTTTTCCAAATGGGTTGTACACTCATCTATTTCCATTTTTGTCTCCAGCTGGATAACTGAGTAGATTTTGCCTTTAGTGTCCTACTACACAGTGCATTTCCTAGAGATCAGAGTATTCCCTCTCACTCCTTTTCTGTACTTTTTCATGTTTTCAGCCACAAACCCAGACTACAAATTACTCCAAACAGCATTATAAACCTGCACTGTTTCTTCACACATTCCTCACACTGAACCCCATCCAGGCAAAAAAGCATTAAGGAAACTCAGCAGGTTACAAGAGCTGAAGGTCACAAATGCGTAAGAATATTTCTATGGGGCTTTGCCCAGATAAAACATCACAGCTTATTCAGAGGCTTGTTCGTGTCAAATATACTGTGGTTCAACATTATCCCCCGGGAAGAGGCTATATACTGTTAAATTTTGTTACAGTATTTGAATAGCTGATAATGATGCTATTCTAATAGCAAACAGGGGCCAGTGCTGCATCTGCCTGGATGGGAAGGTGTCACAAATTTCTAGGTACACAGGCAAAGAGGGGTGTAACGAGGTCTTCCTTCTGCATCAGCACGTGCTGTACCATAGGGAGACACTAGTGTAAGAGGCCATCATCTCAGGCAGTCTCGGTAGTTATGGGCAGCAGACACTGAGCTCTCACCTTTCCAAGGAATCTATTCAGAAGCACATTCCGGTGCTTTGGGGCAATGTGAAATAACCATTGCAGCTGCAATCTTCCTGGGGTTCATTTCTCTTGGAAAGAACATTGCTCTTCCAACTATGGAAGTCTAAGAGGCTATTTGATTTGTCAAGGGCATTTCTCCTCCAGTCAGAAGAGATTTGTTTCATATATGACTGTTTATCTTTTAATTAAATGACCTTTCCTATTATTAAAGATGTAAGATTTTTTTTCATGGACAAATAATGTGGTTTTTATCTTCCCTCCCTTTAAACATAATTTCTACAAATCTGTTTTCAAGATGCTGATTTCTACAGAATATTTTTCCAGTGCTCTTAGTGCTATGCAAATTTAAAAAAAGCTTTAGAAAAAAAAAAAAAAGGCATTCTTACTGAAATTTCCTCCTGAAAAAAAGGAAGCTTACAGTAAAGTTGCACAAGAAATACAATTTTTTGGTTTGTTCATTTATTTAAAATGTTGTTAGTAAAATATACAGGAAACCATATTTTACTCTTCTGTCCAACCAACAATTAAAAGTATCCCTTACCACGCTTGGCTAAACACCTTATCTATCACTGTTCTTGGATAAGACTTGCCCTTTTAATTTCTCCACACATTGCCATTACAGACTGCTACCCTTTTGCAAGTCTGCAGCCTTTCATGAGAAGGCTATGAGAAGCCTCTCGATACAAAGAATCAGTGTCCTTAATCCACAGCGAGCATTCCTTTTGGGGATAATGATTTTACTCTGTATTTTAACCACGCAATTACTCCACCCTATCAGACCATTTTTCATCAGCCTTCTGGCCACTGATAACACTTTTCATTTTCAACTTTGATACTCTTCACTCTTTCAGTCCAAAACCTTCACTGACTCAATTATAACTTTAGAAATATGAATTTTCAGTTCCTTTTCTGAAAAGACTCTGTTCTATCACTGTTTTAATCCTGAGTGTTGATGTTTCAAATTCTTATAGAAGAAAAAAACTTGGTAAAATAATTAGATACTCAAGAATTGGAAATAAGATAGCCTTGGGAAAACACTGCCAACTGCTATGAGTGATAGAGGATTTGCTTATTGAGCAGGGCAGCTTTCACAAGATAAATGACCCTGGGGAACTGCTCCTCCTCCTTTTGTAAAAGCACCTGAAAATAAGGAATATTCGGAGACTCAGACATGAAGATCATCTGAAGTTCAATTTAACTTTAAAATCTTGAAATCCAGTGAATGTCCTTCATGCAAATAAATGAGTATCAAAATCTATACTAATCCTACCCCTCTTTGCCATCCTTTGGCTTTTCCTTTTCTTAAAATGTATCCTGTCATCACATTTTCTCAGTATAATAGCTGATGGATGCATCTGTATGACTTTAATAGGGTTTAAAAGAGAACAAACTCTGCTCTGGGCAAAATATAACTCTCTTATTGTAGCCCTGAAAACTCATACTCCATCATAAGCATATACCTATAAAATAATTCTAATGTTTTTAATAATTATTATATTATATTATATTGTATTCTATTATACTAGAAGAGTTCTTTTCATCCTTCCTCCTTTTCTACCTTCTTTAATGAAATGTCTTAGATTGTGCATCCAAAATTCTCAGAGTGGTCTCATCTGTTTTCTTCTGTTCATTTAATCTTAAGTCTTCAGATATCACTTACTCAGAAGATGCTGAAAACCCCAAACATCAACAGATCTGAAAATTTACAAGATTAACTTTAGCTAACAGTGTTTAAGTTAAATAGGACATTTTCCATTTTCATTGCTGTCCTTAATACAACAATCTGCCTTTAAGTTGCCCAGTCAAAGTGATGGAAGATGAGAATACAAAAAAATGCAGTAAGAGAGTTTTCTGTAGAGTTTTCTTCTGGTTGTAGATTCAGCTGAAGCTGAAGAATTGCTTTCCTACTTAATGACAGTAGGTGGTTGGATTGCAGTACAATGTTATTGACACATTTATCTGAGCTGGTTTTGTTAGCTTTTAACAAAATTATGGTAACAAAACTATAGTTAATCTAACAGTACTGATGTTATTTTGGGCAAAGTTTTATTAACAAATGTTGTTTTCACAAGGTCTCAGATGTATGGAAAGGAAAACCAGCTTTTGGATATGCCTCTCTTCACCCTTAGATCAAAAGGTCCTGATGTCCTGAGGCTCTGCATGCGTTACACTAGCCTTCATCATCATTAACGAAAAGTGTTCCAATAAGCTCCTTTAAAAATTAGAAGAATGAAAGAAATAGAAAGTTGCTGTGATGCACAATCCTTACAACTATTCAGGAGTAGCTACACACAAAAGTAATGGCAAATGATCCTTTCAGATAAGTCCTGGTCCATTTGGAGAGGTAAGGCTGGAGTTTTTCAAAAGATGACCATTTTCCTGAGTTTCTCAAGCCAATGAATTTAAATAGTCCAAGGTAAATTAGGAAAAATTGCAAGAACACATTCCATCAGACTGTAATTCCAGCAAAATCATACCAGTTCATACTCATGTTGGTTCTCCAACACTTCCTTCTTGTTGTTGTTAGTAGTGTTTTTCACTTTTTTAATATCAGAGGATGAAATCTGCTCTTGCAGGCTTAAAATTCTCTGGAATAATCTGCATGTTTTGCATTGGTGACCAGGGCAATGTGAATTCATGACCTTTATCACTCATAAAAGCATAGAAAGTGCTTTATTGCTATATTTATGTTGTAAACCTGCCTATAAACCTGGGGCTTTTTACAATGTCTTGTTATAGATTCTTTGCTTAGAGCAGGTTCTTTGGTTTTAAACACTGTCCTGGTTGTTACTGATTGGATTTTTTTCACCTGATTGCTCATTATAAGTCCTTGAGATTCAGAGTGGAGTTACTTGAACTTTCCTTAAATGCTTTCCAGGTAGTTTAGTGTATATTATATTCAATTTAATTGGCAAAATTATGCACCTTTCCAACTCTGTTCTGAAATACAATAACCATGACAGCATACAGGCATCCTATTTCGTAGTAGTTGTAGTAGTAATAGTATGTTTCCATTTGATGGATTATCTTTTATCATGTATTGCTTCTTTTAACACCACTCACTTTCTGTGTAATGCTCAATATTCACACCACTCACAAATACAATTATATATTCTAGCTTCTTTGTGCCCAGATAATAAACAATGATTGAGATTAATTTAATAAAAAGAATTAAAAAATAGCCCCTTCTCCAATGTGAAAGGGAGAAAAATTTAGCCCGGAGGTTGGAAAACAACAAAAGATTTAATTAAACATGGGAGCAATTTTCAACTCTTTCAAGTTTGGCTTTTTTTATAGTGAAGTTGTTAGCTGCTGTTCCAACTAAAAGATTATATTTGGGGTTTTTTTTTCTTTTATATGTATGTAAAACAAGAACTGGAATTGCTACATCACGTAGCTATTTTCTTACAGCCTTTCAGACAGCTGAACAAGAAAGTTTCAAGTATAGCTGTCTTACACAAACCATGGCTCTCTAGCAGTCACTTCAGATTTTCTTTTCTAAACAGCCAAAAGTTGAGCTAAAAGGACCAGGCACAGTGGAGAGGCAGGCTTCTGCCTAGAATAAGTTTCTAATAACAAAGAGATTTTTATCTGGTTCTTACATTTAATGAATGTCTCTTGTTCTTTTGTGCTGTAGCTTCTTACCTCTTCCTCACCTCTACATCCTAAAAATGCCAGTGGTCTTTTCACTTCCCAAATCTAGCCCTGACACAGTGTTTCTCATTCAGCAGCAATTTTGAAGATCACAATATCGTCCAAAAAACAAACAGGAAAGAAAAAAATACTCCAAGAGAAGGGAAATCCCATTTTTTTTCTCCATTTGTTGTTGAAATGAATGTGCCATTCTGCTCTAGCGCAAAAGCATCTCTGTCTCTGCTTCCCCAATGCAGTTCTGTCACTCAGGAAAAACAATGCTGTAAATTGCTCCATGGTGATTTAATAAAGTGACCTGGCTTATAGCCCAGCAAAGCAGATGGCATTATAGATTATAGGCTAATGCCTTCAGGGAGGCCCAATAAAGAAAGATCTTCAGAAAAGAACTCAAAAGAAGAAAAAGGGCTGCACCCAGTGTCTGTGATCATCTTTCTTAGCTGACAGGATTGATAGAGCCATGACAGAAAATGGTTCCGTGTTTCAAACAGCAAAATATTAAATGCCGTTGTAAAAAGCCTTGCACACCAGGAGAATTTTTTCCCTAGGCATAAATCCTGGTTCCCACGAGCGATGGCCTCATGGAGAAGGATGCATGCCCACTGCAGGGTGCTGGTCATTGCAGAGGCACACTTCTGACCTCTGCTTTCAGCTGCACAAGGAAAACCATTGTGAGCATTTTAGCCTCTTAGGATCTTTGGGTTTACAGGTTCTTCTCCCATTTTCACCAGCACCAGGGTGTTTCCACTGTTTCACGGCTTACTTTGCTTATGTTCATAACCTGGGGTTATGACCATATTGATATTGCAAGTAGGAATCTCATTGCTGCTCTCATGCACTCCTTGTGATCTGATGGCAGTATCTACCTTTTGCACTAATTTAAGAGAGCCAATTTGTGGACGAAGTGTATCAGGCTGGTCACCGACACCACAAGCAAGTTGTATTTTACCAGCCCAATAAACAGCAAGGGGCTGTAGGGTCTGTGGCTTCTCAAAGTGGGTCAGGACTTTGGTCCTATGCCTCACACAGAAATCAGGAAACACAGTCACTGAGCTGCTGTGACCTCTTAAGTGATTACAATCATAATCCATTGTGTACTTGTTTGTAACAGATCCATTTCTGTAAGCGGTTGAGTTTAATTGGGCCACAGCTGGTGTTGGCTAAGTACATGGAAAGCAGGGGGGTGAGGGGAATAGGTTTATTGATTCAACAGCTCTCTTCAAAGTGATTTTTCACTGTATGATGATATCTGCCTTATTTCTTTTAGCTCATGAACGTTTACACAGGGCTGCTGGCTTTCAGAACAGGAATTACAGTATGGGACTTACTATATCCATGGCAGTCTGAGAAAAGTCACCTCTTCCCACCACATGGATTGGTGCTTCCAGGTCAACTATGTGCCACCTTGGCACAAATTGTGGTACAGAGCCCTCCACGGCTTTGAACCACAGGTCTATAGCTATCTTCTGGTCCTTCCCTAGCAACTAACTCTCCTTTTTCAGGTTGTTCCTGTACTGCTGGATAAAAACCAGACTGACTAATTTTTTGGTGGTGGCTAAAGAAGCAGCAATGGCATGTCTAGATCCTGTGATTAGCACTAGAACAATCCTCCCATCTTCAGCATCTCCAGATCTGGACAGGGAAGATTTCACACAGATACACACGATGTCCTCTGCAACCTCTGTCCATGAACCTGAGGAAATATAAGAGGGGCAGAGCCTGAAGTTTTCAGAGCAATTTATCAAGGACTGTGGATGACTTCAAAGATCTTTCAGTGTTTATTTTATGGTCTCTGCCTGGTGCAGTTTGGTATGGGACTTAACTGAGACATATATTGTCCCATCCAAGAGCTCAAAACCAGTGCCCCAGCAAAGGTAAGGACGCTGAACAAGAAAGAAGTCAGGATGAAATTTTAACTGCCTCTCCTTCTCTTCTTCTCTTCTCCTTGCAATGTGATTATTTCCTCCTATCAACAAAAGCTAATCTTTATTCTTGGCTCTTTCCTTCCCTACAGCTCATACTTCTCAACTGTTCATAAATGCAATCACTCATGCCCAAGAGGAGTTGGGGCACGCAAATGATTGTGCAGAAAACTTCTATAAGGACATGTTCCCAGCCCTCTGTTCATCTCCTTTGGTGAGGAAATTTTCAGCTGAACTCAAAGAAATGATGCAGTACTGCAGCAAAGAAGCTGCTTTATGTCTGCTGTCTCACAGGGTGTGCATGAGGACACAAGGAGTGTGGAAAAATGCTAACTGAGCCGAAAGAAAAGCCAGCATAGAGCATGGCCTCATCCCACAATACACTGTGATGAATTCCAGTCTTCATGATACCACTATGTGAATTTGGCATAATTTCATATCTGTGATATATTTTGGCCATGCTTAACCTGCAGATCAATCACTCTGAGCATCTTCATCACTCTGTTGCGCACTGAGCATTTCTAGATCATAGTGGAGATCTCAGTTGTAGCTATGTATATGGCTCCCCTCTGCAACAATTCACTTTACAGTGATTCCTTGCCTTTTATGACTGATCTCCTGAGAAAGACTCTGCAGGTGGTAATTTCAGACTTTCTGTAGTAGCAAGCTCTTTTGCCACACTGATTTCAGCTATGGGTCTGGTGGGGATTCCTCTGTGGCTCAGAAATGACCCTACAGTGGATGTCAGAAAACCAAAGGTGTGGGAATTAACTGCCTGATAAAGTAGACAATTGCCACAGCTTTATGTGATGATTCATTTGTCAGCCACTAAAAATTAATCTGCCAAGATAATAAAACCCCACAGCAAAGCTTTTACATTGGTGATTGCTTTCTTACGTGTGGATGCCATGAGGACTGCTCATGTAGATGCCTGACAACCTGTGGTGTGCCTCTTAACAGTAGCTCTTAGAATATCAGGTTAGAATCCAGACATTTTTTCTTGCTCCCTAGTGAAGCTGGATGGTGAATATAAAACCAGCACAATGCACAAAGTCCATCTGAACTGCTCCTTCCCGTTTCCTCTGCTCACAGCCCTCCTATGAGCTTTCTGTGAAAATCCTAACTAAAGAAGATTAATTACTCTCCTGTGAATACATTCCTCTTCAAAACCACTAGTGAGTGATTCTCACTTCAGTTCAGCATGCCTTCCCCTTTCTGCCTGTTCGTCACATTAGATTCATGCTTCACTGAACAACTACAGATGCGCTGCCCCTCAGAAGTCAGATCTTGCATCCCCACCGAGCTCCCTGAGTTCCTGTGAGCTCACAGAAAAAAACTCTCCTTAACTGGGGGCTGCAGGTTCTTCATCCTGTACCTTCTCCACAGCAGTGTGTTGTCTCATTTTGTAAACCGAAGAGTTATACAGAATCCCAGATTTGGCCTTACAAGGTGAAGAGCAGGACAAACAACTTCTCACTTAGGCCAGGCCTGGGACCACATTTCTCTGCTTTTTTTTAAATGCAGTCATTTTAATCCCTCAATTGCTCTGGCTTCTGCAGCTCAAAAGCACTTTAGGGAAAGTGCTGGAAATGGAAAGAGGAAAAAGCAAGGGCACCTGTAACAGTCTCCATCTGAGAGATGTTTATAAGGACCAGGACTGATTCACAGCACCCAGCATCCCATAAGCATCAGCAGCACGTGGGTTTCTGACACCTTTGTGCATCCTTTGAAATCTCAGATGACTCATCCAATGAGATACAAAAGGTTATATATCCATTTTCAAGACAGAGAAGCTGTGGTGCAAGGAGCTCATCCTTGTTTTCATTCCCTGACTGAGCAGCACAAGCAGAAAGAGCACGGGGAGGACTCCCCACCTCCTATGCTGGCCACCAGGAACTCGGGGCTGATGAACCGTCCAGCTTTGTGAAACATAGAGTTTTGTTGTCAAAGGAAGAACCCATAATAAGAACTGTTTGAAGAATACAAAGGTAGAAAGAGGAGAATATCTGAGGAGAGACAGGGAAGCTGCTGGCTAAACTGAGGACCCGAGTGAATCCCCCAAATGCAGGGGCCAACTGGGGCTGGGCTTGCTGAAATCAGCTGTTAGAGAGCCTCAAAATGAACTGTCATTGTCTGGCTAGCTCTATTTTAGGTAAGAGAGCAAGGAAAGTAATTTGAACTATTCATAGTTTCAGCTGGCATCTCATGCAGCTACCACTTAAAATAAAAATTACTTTTTTCCAGTAAAAGTCTGTTATAGTACAGTTATAGTTGTTATAGTACAGTAATGTGGAAAATGGAGACGATTTTGAATCTACAACAGCCATAAATGCTCTGATTTCCAGCAGTAGGAATGACATTACAAGCAGTTTGTCTGCTGTTAAGAATGTGTGATGCATCGCTGCATAAACACTGAGGAAATAAACACAGTTCAAGGGCTTACGCTGGGAGTAGTTCAATTATTAAAACATGGTAGTGCTATTATGCCACAACCAACCATTGATCTGTCTAAAGGAGGCATCTTACTGGCATGATCAGTGTTCAAGACTTCTGAAATAAATCTTATTTGGAGCATGTCATAATAGCAGTGGCTTGTAATACAACGTAGTTCTGTGTGTGTGCGTATTCTCATTTCCTTAAGTGTCACTGTTATACGTAAGGATAAAATTTGTTAACACTTATGAATATTTATAAGCAAATTTTCAATGACTATTTCACAAAGGAAGAGTTGCTCATGTTCTTATTAATTAAGAAAAGGAATAATGTTGCCCTCTGAATGTTTTTTGACATGCTGATACAGGGGAAAGTCAAGGCAGTACATTTAATTCTGCTCTTGTTTACAAAGCCAGTGGGTGGAAAAAGTGAGTCCCATTGGGACAAACAATTACTTAAATGATGTCATATCACATCCAAGTGAGTCAGGTAATAGGCCAAACTCAGATCTCAAGGAAGGCAGTGGGAGCAAGGGGAAAGTAGTGAGACTCATCTTAGTATTGCATTCAGTGGGTGTAACTAGGGAGGCAGAAGAGAATTGACTCCCACTGTGTCTTTCACCTTAATTTATACCTTCCTGGCACTTTCTTTTTCATGTGCTTCAGGTCATTTTACAGAATATCTGAAAAAAATTCTTAGTTCTCCTGTAATTCAATTACACAGTGGCTGCAGATGGTGGTCTCTGTTCTACCAATGAAAGTAGTTTTTACAAAATTTAATTATTTTTGCACGGCCTAAAATGTGCAAAAGATGAAACTTAATCTTGATATTTTGAAGAAAATCCAAGCAATTATACACTCAACATGAAGTCAAAGCATAGGAATTATGTTCTCATTTCGTTTTAGCTTAGGCCAGGTTCCCTGTAAGGCTCAGCACACAAGCTCATGCTTGCAGGAGGCAATGCGTTGGAGGGAACAGCAGGCCAGGTGCTGGAGAAAAGTGGACCCTTCTCCCAGTGCTGGCTTTACCCAGTTTAACCTACTCAACAAACTCCCTGGGCCAATTGCTTCTAATAACTTCTCAATAATAGAAATGGAAGCAGTAATAAGAGATCTCTAGGTCCTCTTAGTCTTTCCTCATGAGTCTGAAAGTATAAAGAAAGAAGTTGATTTCTGTTTTTTCTATAGATCCAATGCATGCTGGAGTCCCCAGAGTCCTCTTGTATATTTTAGACGGTTCATTAACAATGGGTAACATACCAAACCATTTTAATTAAGCTTGATGTGCACTGACCTTGAAATTGGATCACAATGTCTATTTATTGACCATGTTGTAGCTAAATTCAACAATTGATTTTCACTAGTTAAACTGGAAATGCCAGTGAACAACTCCATGTAATTTCAGTTGTTGCCTGGATATAGTGGGCCCCTTCAGGAAGCAATAAATGCTCATATCTTAAGTGGGAAAAAGATTTTTAAATACTTCTACTTACCTAGCACATGGAGAGAAAATTTTGGTATCTTGATATTGCATGCAGAGAATGTCAATTAAAAAATCTATTTTCAGTGCTATCATTTAGACACTTAGATCATTTCACAAGTATTGAGATTGTTGGTGGCACTGTGACACTCACAAAAGTCTTATGTCCAGTTTACTAGTGGGAAAATTGAGGTACTAAGTAATTTAATAACTTGTCAAGATCAAATGGAAAGACTAATATGTTGCAGAATATTGAAGAGCCTTTAGTTTTTCTCTTTAACACAGTGTAAGACCTCAGATTTTATGACCGAATATTCCTCTCTGCCATTGTAAATGCAATTTAAGGCCACTGATATCTATGAGAGTCATCAATTTAAATCTTGGGCAAACAAGATCACAGTCAACCTTTAATCTCTTGGTTCTTTTATATAATACAGGGTATATTTCTGCAGTCTGTTATCTTTTCATTTGTCTTAGCTGGGCTGAATATTATAAAACAAAGGAAATGCTATTCCATTTTCAAATGGACGTTAGTTGTTTTGACTTAGTGATTTTATCTTACTGCTGTTATGTGTTGTGCTTCACCATTTTCAGGAAGAACAGAAGGTAGAAAGCAGTGATTCTTCCTTGTTTCAATCACATTTCACAGTAAAAGATACCCGGTATAGAAATTCATAAACACGTTCTTTTTCTTCCAGTTAAGCTATTCTTGCAGTAGATGTTGCACTGCTGTCAGTGAAGCACTTTTTGATATAAAGCAGCCTGAGCAGGAAGGAGATCCAGTGTGTACATACAAAAGACTATTTATTCGAAATTTGCTCATGGAGTCTTTCTCATATTACTCTTCATTTTTCATCTGGGTCTTTACTTTTGTTGCAAGTACACCCGAGTAGCAATATAACTTTATGGGATGTTAACATGCTTCAGTTGAGGAAACAGAGCAATCTCGGGTTGCTATAAATCAGAATGTTCATGGGCAGATCTCTGTGGGACAAGATATTATATAGAGTGCAACAAATAAGGACAGAGCTGCCCTGCTATCACATGACTGTATGGAGGTTGAAATGTATTGTACAAAATATTGTGTACACAACCAAAATCTGGTTTTGGTATATACAACAGGCGGTGTCTCAGGCTCCCTTGGGAACACGTGCCAGGCTGAGGCATTCACTGCAGCCGGTCACCCACCACTCCTTTCTCCGTGCACAAACAACAGGCCCAGTGGGACGCCTTCATTCGTGGGGTTGCTCAGAAACAGTGGAGTGGCTCTGATGTCTATGACATCACAAGAGACATGTCACAATGCCTGGGGCAGTCACAGGGCAACAGAGGGCAGGGCTGCAGTAGTGCAGTTGGACCATTGGTGAGTGCACATGGCAGGGGAAGGCTGAGCTGGACGAGGGCCGAGAAGGGAACGCCAGACCCTGGGGAGGGCTCTCACTGTGGAGGGAGGGTTCAGCCACT
>JAOXNG010000042.1:50636903-50653524 GCA_028566535.1 Scolopax minor | reverse complement strand
AAGCCCACACAGGTTTGGTGGTTCGAAAATCACCAATTAGTACATAAATGCAACCTTGCACTATCAGACAGCAGAACTAACATATATTTCTATAACTATATGTCTTCTTCCTCTTCTATTATTTTATTTAATATATTTATTTAAAATGTTCTAAAAATATTTAAACACTATTCAAAGAGAAACAAAGAGTAAAATTCTATTCGTTAAGTAAATAATGATTCTGGAGGTGTTTCAAACACAGAGAAGTCAGGGTTTGTTAAGTTGATCTCTGCTCTGTTCTCATTTTCATTATTTAGGCAGAGAAGCCTCCCTAGACTTTCCTTTCCGTGTTTTAAATTTTCACTGCATGAATTAAATTTACTGTGCTTTCACCAGTTCATTGAATTCTGTGCATATTCATAGATATACTGATAAATGAATTGAGTTCATTCATCCCATGTATCTTCTCTGGCCTCTCAGGTCTTTAATTAAAGGATTTACTTCCATCCTGCATGTACAATGCAAATGATATATTTTTATGCTTGAGTCTAGCCATCCATTCCTTTCTCATTAAAATGGCAAAGCTATTGGCTCAACCAGGCAGTGAACAAGCTTAGGGAACTGGAAAAGACCTACTATAGGGGAGCAAAGGAAGGTACATTAGCAGAACATCACAGCTACTCAGTCATTAAATGGTTGTTTTCATCTCACAACTGAAAGGTCCACCAAGGTCAGGAATGGTGCTACATCTCCCACAGTTTGGCTCACCAACCCACTGAAATTCAAACTGTCGGAAAAATACCAATTAAATCTTTCCAATATTAGCTGAGCACAGAGAGGGTTCCCACAAATCCAGTGTGGGACTCTTGGACACCAGCTCAAGCTCCTTGGACCAAGAGCACGAATACAAGCACATCTTCTCCATGCCAGGTCCCATCTGGTGATCCAGCCCTTCCACCACCAGGTTGTGGGGTGTCTCCTGGCAGCCAACGTTAAAACTTCTGTCCAGTTCAGGGTCAGCTGGCAGCAAAGCAGCAATGTTTTCACCTCTGATAAGGTGACCAGTGCCCTCAGACACTTGAGACTTCGTTTTACAGTGATGCCAGTTCTCTATCACAACAACATGAAGAAGAACAAATATTCAGGAAGATGATTAATATCCTGAAATCTAGCACTCTGTCTCAGTGACAGCCCTGGTCAGGGATGTATTAATCATAGGAATTAACTGCTCCTCATCAGGCTGAAGGGGCTGATTTAGTTCAGGTCATTACAACCACAAAAGGCCACCAAGGCTGTGAAGAAAGAGAGAAAAGAAAAGAAAACTATGACTGGCGTGTTTTCAGCCATCTCAACACAATAAATGCATTGAGCAATTCAAGGGCACAGTGTTAGCAGTTTTGGAAAGCTTTGTGCTCTCCAATATAAACTGGATATAAACTTCAATATTTATAGAAAGAGAATAGCCCATAAGGCAGGTTACTGGCATGTGAAAATTTCTACTTAATGCAAGTCTGCTTTAAATTCAGTATGGGTGGAAATTGAAGGAGGAATTGGCTTTCAAAAAATGGATATATATCCTGCTAGCTTCCTTAAATTCAAGATTTTTGATACATTCTACAACTACACAAATTGAAAAGGTTGAAACTAAGCTGACTTCACAGAAAGTTTAGAAAAAAACCCTAATATTCCAGTTTCCAAATAAAACAAATAATATTTGACTTGTTTTCCCTTTTTTGGAAAATATATATCTTATATCAAAAATACAGCCATCTTTGTAAGTGAAAAATACAAACAAAACTTAGAAAAGAGAGGAAAAAATGAAAGGTAAAAATAATGCCAAACAAAAAAAAAAACAGCTTGCCAGCTCCTACTGTGTTTATTCAGATTATCCACATGAAGAGTCTAAAATACCTCATTTGATTCTCCCACTAATCATCCGCAAAAGAGAGATTTACTGATGACAACCCCTGAGTTTAATTTAGTACCCTGTAATCCACTTCTTCCTGGATGTCTAAATCCTGATTTATATCCCACCACAACAAAGACCAACACAGAAGATGTGTAGAATAAATCAACCAAGATCAGGCCATTGTTAAAAAACATCCCACTAACCTCAAGCCACAGAAGAAGCAGAAACCTTCAAATTAACTATCTTGGCCTCATAACTGCCATGTTTCATTTAGGGTCTTGGTGAAGACACAGATGAGAAGACAGCCACTGAGAAGACCACCAGTTCCACAGGTTATGTGATCTCTTACTCAATCTCATTTGCTTCGTTCACAAACTCTGCCCAAGAGAAATAATTCAAGCTGCTCATTGTCTTCATTCCTACTTCCTTCAGGAACCTCAAGACAATCATCATAGTCCAGAAATTCAGAGCACTGGGCTGCCGGTCTTCAAGTCCAAGATTTCTCCAAGGCTAATCTCATTGAAAGTCCTCTAAACCTGAAGCTTTCCCAGTCACACAGAACAGCCATCAGTAGGACCAAAGTCTGCCAGCGACTATCCTTAGGCTTAAACCCAACTGTTTGTCTAGTGGCCCTGTTACCAATACGGCTTTTTTTGAGGTCCCACTCCCACAGCACTGACATCCAATGGCTTCCTGCAGTGTCTTTGCCTCTTAACTTCAAAGCTAACAGAGAACACCATGATTTGGACCATTATTTCTCCAGATGAGCCCCAGCTCAACTAAGCATCAAAAACTTAAGAGGCATCAGGATCTGAACACACATTTTACTGTGAAATTCTTTCTTTTCTTCATTGAGCAAATCAGCTGAAGTTTGTTTGGTATGGTTGTTACCTTCAAATCACAAACAAATAATTTCTTTCAAATCAAAAACAAATCTATCACTACTTTTGAAATCTCTTGATAAAGGTATATCTGTCTGATAAAATACCAGTATAAAAATCAGTCCTAAATATTATCAATTAATACCATCTCAAAACATCTGGACACAAGACTTTTATTAATTCTCCAAGAAGCAATAGAAACATCCACACTACATTAAAATGGTTCTACCTGTTCTATTAAAACAACCTCTGGGGACACAAAGCCTGTGCAAACCATTAAAATGGTTCTACCTGTTCTATTAAAACAACCTCTGGGGACACAAAGCCTGTGCAAACTTTGCAACAGGTTGGAGAATGTTCAAAACAGTTCCGATAAAAGGTGATTAAAAGACTATTTTCACATAAATTCTCCAGTGGCAACATGTGCTTTCCATCAAAATGCCCATTTACTAAAAACACACAAAAAAAATCGTAATTTTAGTAAGCAATTCATAAATGTACACTTCTCAGACATGAAAATCAGATATGTGCATGGTTTCTAGGAAGGGGATAAGCTTTTCCTGAAGATCAGAAGTGCTGTATTCATAATTACTGATAAACTCAGTGATTAATTAAGTACTAGCGAGACATATTAATTCATCTAGTGCCTGATCCAATTCTCATTTAGAACTCCCATTAGTAACATTAATGTGAATTGCAATAGGTATCTCATCCATTTCAGTCTTTCCACCCATTATGCTTTAGGGAGAGCTGATTGAATGCTACGAAGAGAGTGAGTGCATCTTGGCAAATATTAATTTGCACTTTGAAATGAATTTACTGTGACTGTTCTAGTTTGCCAGCTGGAATACCCATCAGAACAGGGAATTCTAAGCAGAGATTGGACATCATTCAACAAAAGTAAAATTAGGATGGTATGATATTCCCCAGGAAAGCTTTTCTGAATATTTATAAATCCATTCAAATAAGAAAAATATACTATATGACTCTAATGTGCAATTAAAGCAGTTGTGTTTTGCTACCCAATATCATACATCAGTTAAGGATTATGAGCTACTTACAGCATGACACAAACTAATCCCTATTCACAGAAATAATTTGATTAAGGTAGGCAGAGAGCAAAAACCCACAGATCTGTTCTTCTGGCTGGCAGTTCACAGTCAGAAAAAGACAAAATTCACTGAATCACCTTTTCATTTCAAAGCCTCCTTACAGAACTTGAAAACTCCTGTATAGGATACCCCCCCCCTATACTGAATGGCTGGAGAACAGACAAAAAAATTCCAAAACATCTCAACGTATCAGTTGACACCTGTCAACTGAAACATCTGTGGGACTTTCCCTGTGACTAAGCAATTCACACGTCAGCTGGCACGCTCTTCTTGCTGAGCTCATCTATCCCATAATAAAACTCAAGGGCTAGTCCACTCCATCTCTGCTTTTTGGTCTTCTGAACGCATGTAAATGGTTTCACCTCCTCAGCATTTTTCAACAATTGCATTGTATGAACCATATCCTCAGTAGACTGGAAGCAACCCTAATCCTATTTCAACATTTCTCCAAGCCAGGACCAAAACCTACGCCTGGATCGGGGTTGGGGGGTGGGCAGGGAGAGGACTTCACAGCATCTGAACCGCTGCGTGGCTGGATTAAAAAAGGGACATCAATTAATTTTCTTCTTCATGTCCTGCAGTGCCCGGTTCCTGTTCATTTAAAACACAGTGGAATTAACACTTTAAAACAATATTGCAGCAAATCCTCCAGCTCAAACCTCAGCTGGGTGGCATAACCCAGTGTGCTGAGGGCCAGGATCGTTAATTAACTGATCAGTTGGCAAACACAGGGAAATGATAGAGCTGCCTCGTACAAAGATGTCACTCGCTCTAGGGAGCAAAAGGTAAAAGTGTTCAGGCAACAAACACAGCTTAACTTATTGGCATACGACTCATGGGCAAAGCTTAAAAAAATAGTACAAAACCAAATTCATGGTATTTAAAGACTCAGAACACATTTAAGTACTTTTTATACAGAGAAGCTAGCAAATAGCTTAATGTGTCTTTTAAAATCTATTTTCTGCTTCTCAAATTTTGGACACCTCCAGACTCAGGAGAGCAAAGATGGAATTTACATGAAAATGAAAAAGCATTTTACATGTTCAATCCGTGTCACTTTTCAAAAGTTACTTTCTTTTGTAGAGAGTGGGGGATGCCAGATTGACAGCTCCAGAGACTGGCGTCGCTACTTACAGCCAAGGAGCAGGGAAAACCACTGGCCAAACTGGGGCAGATGCCATCACCCTGCAACTTTAGGTCCTCCCAGCCCAAGGGTGATCAACCAATGTGCTGTCAACAATGTGAACAGACCAAGAAATGTAATAGAGAAGCTCCGGATTATATTTCCATCAGTCTGGGCTGGGCTGTTGCCAGGCCAGAGGCAGAAAGGCAGAAATTCACTTACTGCAATTCAATGCACAGGACTGAAGAGTGAGGGTGCAGCAGTAGGACAACTAATGACAAATCAATTAGCGTGGAGCAGGAGTGGCATTTAGCACAGGGCAGCAAGTTTATCATAGATTCATCTGAAGGCAGGTATCAAGAGGAACTGTTCAGGTAAGACTAAAAAAGGTTTCTCAAGCCTGAGCCAACACAGTCTACACAGACCAGTGATTTTGTTTCTACAGCCACATTTTTGGGAGGGAACTTTGCACGCTTGCAAGCCTGTGAACAGTTGATTCAATTGTCAGCTCTGTTTGCAGACCTTAACATCTCATTTTGGAGAGGCTCTTGCTTTATTTTTAAATTCTTTTTACATTCCAAGAGTAGACAATGACATCTCAAATCAAGGCGAAGCTGTCTTTTTCTTTTTTTTTTAATACAAATTGAAGCAAGGTAATAAACTGAAAAAGCCTGGGGCAGTGACTAACATAAATTGGTTAAGGACCAGACATTTGTGACTAGATCAGAGATTACTCATGTAGGTCGTGAAGGATCATGAAAAAGAGTTAATGACAATGTCAATAAAAATGCTGAAACTGGAAATGGTACCCAACATTTGGAGCCCTCTTTTGAAAGGCAGGACACTAATTACAGGAAACTTTAAATATTTAATTTCAGTTAGTTTACAAGGAAATAGACTGAAAATATGGGAAAAAAATAAAAAGAGATAAAATAATAAAACTACTAGAAGATCCCAATGAGTTATGAACAAAACAAAATATACCTATTTACAGGAGGATACTGCTTGTTCAATCCAGTAATGTTACCTAATGAATAAAAGGGGGAAAATAGGCAATATAGTCCATCTGGCATTTCCTTGATGAAGGTCCATCAAAAGATGCTAATAATTAAACAAAGTATTGATGCTAGGAGATCGTATTGTATGGTTGAAAATTGTTGAAGACCTCAGTTTATAAAGCCTATGAAGTAGACTTGAAGGAAGGTGAAAAACCAAGATCAGTAATTTGTATCTCCTGTACGACTGTGATTTTAGCTGAAGCACCGTGAAAACCTGCAGGCTTAAATTTAAAGTTGCAAAAGAGAAGTAAGTGGCCATTGGTTTTGCAAACCTCCAAATGTAGCTAGAGATCAGCCACAAAATGCTGTGAATTCCATGCCTCTTTTACCTAAAGAACTGGTCATACTCTTCCATGCTTTGCCCGTTCAACCAGCTCATCCTCTAGGCACAAGCAGGGTGACTGCACCCTCCCTTAAAGATAGGCCTTTCAGAGTGCTTTATCCTGATTCAACACTGGAGGGAAAGCTCCCATGGCTTCTCTGGGATTTGCTTTTGACTCTTTTTGGAGCAACCTCTTCCTTTAAAAGAGAAAAAAAAGACAAACTTTTCCATTCAACCCTTCCAGCAGCGCTTGTGTGAGGCTGCGGAGGGACAGGAGGAGTAGAGGGAAGGGGAACAAATTCAGCAAGCCCAGTGGCAACCAAAACACCACATGCTGTTGGGAGGACCTCCTCCCCAGGCACGCAACACAGGTGCTGCCTCGATGCAAGCCTTGCTTCCAAGGCAGATGGCTTCCTAAGCAAACAGGATAAATTAAAGGTGATCTGTCAGACTGTGCTTTCTCTCTGAAGATTTGAAAGGAAGGCTTTTGAAGCGGTGCTGAAGGCAGCAGTGACTCTACTGCTTGGTGAGTAAGAAGTGTAGCGGTAGCGTGAAGCTGAAGCCAAAGAGGGGAAGAGGAAAGAGAACGCGAATGAGTCAGAACAGCGATTGAGGGGGCGTATCAATATTTATAGCAAAAATCCCCAGGCTTCAACTGACTCTAGTGGCATGAAATATATTTGGGTTTTTTTTTTTTTAACACTAATCAGAAAATCTGTTTGACAACAATGAGGACCTGTTAATTCAAACCTTGTGCTCTGCAGAGCTACACCAAGCTCTGACAATTATTTCTTGATAACTCTGCGCTATTGCCTGTATATTCTAAAACAGTAATGTTTGCTAAGAGCTTCCTTAAAGGACAAATCAGTTTCTTTTTCAGCCTACAATGACTGCTTGTATTGGATTTTACTAAATCTGTTATCCTGAAATTAAGGCAAAAGAAATGAAGAATGAAATTAGCTACATTAATCTATCATTTGTTTCCCAGATCCCAATAGTTATCTCAATTTCATAGTTAAAACAGTCTTGAGTTTGCTAACTCTGTTGCTAAGCAATTGAAGCCATCAAAGTTTAAATCTTGAATTATTATTCTTTATTGTCTGAAAATATGATGCCAGCGAATGGCTCGAGATGTGAGCTGATACGTTCTACTTCAACTCCCAAGGGCCCCTCCCAGTCAAATTTCACCGTGATCCATGTGACACAGAAGTAAGCTAATTTTTAAAAGACCTAAATTCTCTTCTTGTCAAGCTATCCCTTTCAAAGTAGCAAAGAGAGGGCATGGAAGGAGCTTTGAATTATGAAATGTATAAATGTATCATGGAGCATGTTAAATGCTTATAACACAGCACTTAGCTTACGGGGAGGCATTTGAAAGAATGGAGAAAACAGCACTTAATGGAACAGACAGTTTCTCACATCTAACCATTATCTTGTCCCATACATGAATGTCTTTTGCTTACAACAGCTAATGATATACTATGCTCTGGTTGTGTTTGGAGTTGTGCTTTGTTTCCTAAATACTTATAATTCTGTTTATTACCCACAGACATTTAATCACCCCTGGCTTAACTTTCAAAGCACATTATCATCACTCGTTCACTTAATCGCTTGTTTCAGACTGGGTTTTCAGCAGGAAATTGTCCTCGGGCAGTGTGATAACTTTTGGTAGCTGCTGATGGAAGCCAGTTTGGGAATTATTGATTGCTGATATTTTCATCCTGTGCATATTTTTATTTCAGGTTGGTAGGGATGTGGGATCCTGTGTTCTTTCAAGCAACCTGAAAAGACTTATACAAGTAAGAATGAATATGATTGGAAAATGCAAAGTAATGTTACCAGCACTCCATATCATGTTTCTGCTTTGACCTAACTACTTAGTGGCTTTTAAAATGTAGTTCTTGAGTATAGAAATATTTCTGGAAAATCAAATCAGAGTGGATTTTCATTTCCTTCTAATGTTTCTACAATTTCAGGTAAATATGTAAAAATAATGTCACATATAAAAAATACACAACATGAGATACACAGTTCTTCATTCTTGCACAATCTTGTAATGTTATAGAATAATTCTTCAGTGGAAGATATAGGTACAGGAAGGTATAGAATACATCCTGGAAAAGATTCATGTCAACCTTTGACTTTTTAAAATGGAGTAAGCCTATGTGTACAGAAACCCTGGGACAGCTGCAGGGAGCTGATGTTTCTACTTTTCGAATGAAAGCATCCTAGAAATGGCTGGGAATTTGGCCTTGCATGAATTCACATATCTCAGGCTTTTGTAGACACATCAGACCAAAAGAATGTTAAAAACTCCCATTAATCAATTATGAATGTGTGCACAGCAACAGTAGTTCCTGAAGGCTTTCAAGGAATAAACTGATGCAAATGAAACTTCTCTAATAGCTATATTTCCCCTCTGTCAACAGCAAGGGACACAGAACTGCTTTCCCTGCAGAAATGTTCTCTTTCAGAGTCAGGACAAATAATCAAGCCATAGTGAGAGCCTCTTCTTCCCCCTTTCTGTCCCTTCACTGGCAATGCATGAGGACCCCAAACCCTTTGGAACAGCAAAAGATGTGATTAAACACAGGTTCAGAAATTAGTCTCTTCTCGCCTGTAGGTCATGGACTGTTAAATCAGTTGACATTTGAATATTGAACCATGGGAAGCTCTGGAGGTAAAAACAAGCAAACAAACAAATATCCCAAAGACTGCATCTTTTCAACAGAGATTTTTCTCCTCTATCCAGCACTTCTTAAAATATGCAGACTGGGAAAGAGGTGTTTCCTTCCAGCACAATGCTGAGCACATCAAGATATGAAGGCCAAGATGAGCATCTATAGGAGGATGTTTCAGGAAGTTCTTGTTTATCTTCCCCTTCTGAGAAGGCTGTCACCATCTCCTTGCCAGGTTTTAGCCCTTCTACCTGCTGACCCACATCCTGCACAGCAGGACCTGCATGGGACAACATGTCCCTCCAGCTGTTCACAACCAGCCCACAATGTGGGAAGACGACACTCAGATGTGGCTTGTGGGAATTAGAACTGGCTCTGGTCCTTGCTGCATTAACCAAAAGTATGGTGAGAGTCACCCACATGCAAACACAATTCAATATTTTTAAAGAAATTGACTGTTCTGTGTGAAAGTATAGCTGGGCTGAATCCAGCTGATCAGATCGGCTGATCAATAGCAGTGCTGCCTGTCAGAACAACGAGGCACTGTTCTAATTACCATCGCTGCGTAGGTGCAGGCTGCCTACCCACTCACTGCAATCATGTTTCTCAACAGGACCCCTATTTTAAAAAAAAATGATAAAAATTGAGGCTTTTCTGTGGAGGCTTTCTCATATATTCCTATAATAATAGTATACATAATACATGTATTCTGTTGCTTCATTTTTCTTTCCTTTTACTTTTGATAAGGTAGATTTACTAAAATCTGAAATTTAAATATTTATACTGTAGCTTTTTGATTAGCATATTTTGAAACTAATCATAATGGGGCTTAGCTCACTTAGTAGATGTGTCAGTAAAATGAATAATGAATTCAGTGACAGGGATGCAGGGGAAAGGATGAAAAAGAAATAATTTTAAACTGTGAAAAAGGATAATGCCTTTTTGGATGGGCACAGACCTACAGAAGGTAAATAAAGACTGCCTCGTTTTCTAATTCAAGGAACAGGTTTTCAGAGAATGCACTTTTTGAATACTAAATATCTTAATTAAAGTTAAAAACATCCACGGAATTAATTTTCAAAGCTTCACTTAACTTTAACGGAAAAGAATTGAGACCCTTTGAATATAAGGTACAAAGCTGATCAAGGAAAGCATTTAAATCCTAATTTGAAAGTTTACAAATGGACACAGCTGTTAGGATTTCAATACTAGTCTTCTGCAAGTCCAAAACAGAAAATAAAGAGAATTGTTCTGTTATCATCTGCACATATATATTTATATATATATATATGATCCTGATCTTTTGGGGAGCTTGTTTGTTTATTCTTTGCAGTCACAAAGGTCAGAGAATTATTAGGAAGCTAAAACTGATATTTTCACATGACTGAAAGTACTGAGCTTTGAGAGAAATGCCTGGCATCATGTAATTTGTCACAAAATGATGAGAACAAGCAAAACAGAAGTCAACTAAGCAGCAGAGCAGGATTTATTTTGTCTCATCTTAGACAACTATGACATATACCACTTTGTCTCAGCTAGTCAGCCTAGACAAAGAGCATCTTTGGAGCCCTGTCTACCCAGAACCTTGGAGAGGCCGACTTTTGATGAGGGGACTGATGCTTGGTATTTCCTCTTGCCATAAACCATTTCCTTGGGTTTTTTTTTATTTTTCTATTTTTTTCATAGCCCTGACACCCAGAAACAGATCAAATGTTCAAATAATTACATTACACAGCAGCTGCAACCTAGGATCCTACAATGATCCTTTTGTTCTTCCTCTCCCACGGTGATGTGCCAGAAGAAGTCTGGAGCATGCCTGTCTTAGAGGAGATTGTCCTTCCAAAGCACAGGAGTCCAGGTGCTGCACTTCTCAGTGCTATAGTCCCCTGCAAGCAGCATTGCCTCAACCACAGATCCAGAGCAGCCACAGGTTCATAAGAACATCTTCATCAGGATATTCTTCAAAGCAACAAATTCTACACTTGTGTCTTGGAAAAAAGTTGAAAACCAAACTCTAGAATTGTGCTGAGCTTTTGCTACTGTGTTTTAGAAAAAATATAAAAATGTGCAGGAAAGTGCTGTAGGTGTTGTGGTTTGGAGACAGTGTGATGATGTTGGACCTTGAGCTTTTTACATCATAGAATAATGAATTTCTGGCATGTTCTGTGACATGATTGGCAGTCACAGCAGTCTGCTCAGACTTCAGCCCATTGCAGGTACCAAGAACAGCCAAGACTGAGAGAAATGTAGTTCATACATCAGCAGTTAACAGGAAATGGTCAAGCTCTGGAACACTGTAAATGTTTCACTGATGTGTAAGATCCTTGGCTTTCCAACCTTGGCATCCCTGGCAACATTTAATATCTGGATTCTGTCAAGTCATTCTGGCACATCAAATGAATCTTTCAAGTTTGCTTTCTTAGTGAAGTATCTTTTTCATTAAAAATAATGAAGTATTTTTTTTATTTCTTCTCATTTTTCCTTTATTTTTTTCCTTCATTTATTTGCTCCCCAAACTGGAAGTTTGAAATCCCGCTAGGGCAAATCCAAAGCTCTTTATGCTCTTCAATGGGGTTACAACTGAACTTGAATTGCAAAGACTTTTCAAATTGCCTCAAATCCTTATGTGTTTTAGAAGAAATGGCATGTGGGAGATTGGAAAGTGAAACTAGTAAAGTAATGATTAATTGCTTAACCTATCAGATGAAGACCATATTGTACAAGTTTTGCCATTCAGCATTACAGCAAGTCAAAGGGAAAACCCGACTATTTACATCAAGTGAAACCATTCACAAGGACAAGGGTCAAGTTCATTGACTTGGTTTGGCTAAGAAAGCGAGACAGAAATTTCAAAACAGAAAAACAAATGGTTCTGACATTTTCCTAATGAAAAGCCTTAGGGATTTTTTTTTCCTGTGAGAAACACTGTGTTTAGATATTAACTTAAATACACTTTTAAAGGGAGGAACCATCCCTAAATGAAACTAATTCATGAACGCATTGGTAAAGGGTCAAATGTGATGTGGTTTTTAAATCCAAACCTAATTTTTCCTGTCTTTTTTCTTCCATCCAAATCATATTTGTAATGTAGTTAATGAATGACTTAATTTAGCCAGGCTGATGAGCTGGCACAGTGACAAGCTCTATTCCGAAAACCAGTTTGTTTCTTTTGGATGTTCAGGAGCGAACTGTAGGGCTGATCCTGCCAATTTTATACCTAAAAAAGAACAGATTTTCTATTGGTCTGATGTCTTGGTATTTTCAGGCTCTGATTCATCCCAAAATTATTATAGCAGTGAGACCCATGGTTAGCTTTCACCAGATCCATTGCTTGTTATCAATCACCCTTCTTGCAGAACTCGCTTTTTTGCCAGCTGGTTGCCCACTCATCGTTCCCTCACCTATTTTCCGAGCAAAGCAGCTTAGACCTGTGCTGGATCTTGGACACACTGCAGCCCCTCTGCACTCCTCAACATTTAAGCTGAGCTTCAGGTCCATTGAGAAATCCTGGATAAATGTAAAAATCCTTAAATTCTTACAAAAAAAACCTCCAGTGTTTCTCTGGTGTATTTCATGAAGGTCTTCATTGCAAACCAAAACTACAACTGATCTTCCCAATAAAGAGGAAATCAAATCATCGTGTATTTTTAAAAGAGACACAAATTATTCATTTCTAAACACCTCTTTCTGTAACAAAATCCAGGACATATCTTGGATCTACTTACAAGACCAAGGTGATGAAGTGATCACGTTCTTATAAAGTTTAATGGAATTTGAGCACCTAATTCCCTGAGGCTTCTTTGACAACTGCATTCAAAGTCATTTCCCAATGATATTTTTGAAGCAGTTTCTCTAGTCTATACTTGACACCATTCTTCTTTCTTTTTGTTGTGGTGGTTGTTATAAATATTCAGTAATTTTTATGAGCCTCAGCAGACCAAAAATGATCTTCAAAGAACTCGCTTACATGTATTCACATATTTAAAAGACCCTAAGCGTTTCTTTGAAAGAAATATTATCTGAATTTTTGCATGTCTGTAGCTATTGAAAAGAATGTTTTATAGCAAATAGTACTTTCACTGAGGAACAAAGAAGCAGCAGAAAGAATGTGGAGATTGGGAAAGTGATAGATGTTCAAAGAAATCCTGTTGTGGAGCTCTTGAGAAATACTTGTCTATTCCAACCCAAAATGTCACTAACTATATTTGTTCAAGGGTTGATTGTGAAAGATAATGAGAGAACTAAGACTCCTCTGAGATAAACCAGAGACTGATTGTTCTCTATGCTATCTATAATATGTTGTCAATGAAGGAAAAGGGCAAGGAGAACTACTAATATAACCCTGAAATGTTGTGGTTTGTACTCACACCTCCAAAGATTAATTATCTTTGTGCATTTCAGTTCATGCATTTTCAGTCTCCTGGAAGTCTCACTTCCAAAAATGGCAGGTGTCAAATGGAACAATTCCAGGACAAAGTTCAGAAGAGCAGGAGATTAAATCAAAGCAAGGGCCTAGCTCTAATGAACAAAAATGAGGAAGGCTTACAAGATTATCCTTTCTCTATATCTTTGTGTGTGCTTATTGGAACTGTCACTAAACAAAACCTGGGCTGGCATGATGCACACTCTGCCCATCACCAAAAGCCAACATGAAGAGCCAAACACAAAGACACTCCCTATCACAGGGTTACCAGCAGCAATAGCTTTAGAGTCTCCTCAACCAAGAGCTCCAATATATTCTGGTATCTTTTCAATATCCTTTATGTTGCAGGCTGGTTTGTGCAAAGACAAATATTTTTCTCCTGAAGCAAAGATATCCCAGCATACATTTCAAGTCAAAAGGTATAATTCCACACTGCGTTTTCAACCTATCATTTTCACAACTGTTGTGAAATATATGCAAGAAGTAACTTCAATAGTATATGGTGTCTACATTTCACATTTGAAACACAGGAGTTAATAGCTCTACCGCAAAGCTGTCAGGAGTCCTCAAACTCTTTGGGCTGAAAAATCACTTTATTTAGCTCAGCTAGAGCTGAGCTAGATTGATAAACCAGTGTGTGAAGTTTGATGGGCTGTATTAAAGAGGAAGTTCAGTAGAAGCTGAACTCTGTGTCTTACGTCCATATAATAGCTATCAATTTACTCAGTTTTGCCTCATGCTAGATAAAAAGTGGAACATGCCACTTAAGCAATACCCATGGGGTAATCAATCACCATGGGAGAAGATTGAAAACAATCTGACATCCCACAGGAGGTTCAAACCACCAGCATCATTTATGGCACATGTCTTATGCATCTGTTATTCCATAGTGGGGAGCCATTCAACAGATGGTTTCATTTTCACTTACATTAGGTATATAAAGTTGTAAGCTTGTTTGTAACAAGTGATAATCAAGTTTGGGCTATAAAAAAAGTGTAGTTATACCACCCAAATTACGAGTTTGCTACTGCTTTAATGATATGTAAGGTTTCAAATATGCAAGGATGCCTGCTGGAAGGAACAAAGAAGGGTCCATCCTCCAAGCCAAGGTCAGGGCACTGCTGCTCCTCCAGCTCCTTCTGCTTTAGCTCTCCTGACAGTAAAAGAGGCTGAGATGCTCAGAGCTTTTCCTGGTCCAAAATTTCAAGTTTTTCCAGAAGCTTACAATTTGTAGAGCTGTTATTCACCATGGTCAGTCAGGAGACCTAAGAGGTGTAATGACTGGAAGCGAGGACAATTATGACTGAAAGTAAGTGGACATGTTTAATTTGTATTTGTTTATGTATATGTATAGGAAAAAAATATTTTCAACTTATTTGAAAAAAAAATTCTCCACTGGCTATTCAATAAGGAGGTGGTATAAACATTAAAATATTATCATTATGGACAGTTTAGAATAGTACTCGATTTCATGCTGGATTCATAAAGTCACTTTAACACTTTTTCGTGTCGTACTTGGTCATTGAAACACTGGGAATAATATAATGAGACCAATATAAAATCAGAAAACTGCAAACAACTCTAACCAGACCTGAAACACAATTATTGAACAAAATAAAATGTTTACAAAAGACACTTTTCATATTTTCTTTTTATTTTACCCCCAAAAAATTGTATTTAATTACAAAATGAAACAAAAACACATCACAAAATTTCAGCACCTCTTGGTTTCAGAAAATTTGAGTTTTAACCATCCCTGTCCCCGTGGTCCAATCTGCTCTTGCTCTTTCTCTGTCCCTTTATTATTTAAGGCATGTTCCAATGTTATTTGAGGAGTATTTCAGTCTTTAATTCTTCCTCGGGGAGAGATACAAGTAGATTGACAGCAAAAAAGACTTGAGTGTGAGAATTTAAATAAATGAATGAACTTTGGGGATAATGACGTTTTTTTCTCCCCTTTTCATAATGAGAAAGAAGATCTTTGTTCTCTGAGATGGCAATACCACAGAAGCAGCAGAGAAAGTTCTCACCCACTTCTCCACAACGACTCTACTTTTTTTTTTTTTAACATAGAAAGACTCAACCTTTCTATGTAGCTGATAAAATATCCCAGCCCTCCATGACCTTCCCAGCAGCTCCCTTTCTCACCCAGGCCACCAGCCAGGTGGGCAGCTGTGGCTTGTGTTTCCTTCCACGTCCAGATGTGGCCACTGAGGACCCAAATGAAACCACTGATCTAGTGAAATGGCCATTAATTAGTGATTCAAACAGAAAGGGCTTTCAGACAGCATCTACCTGGATTTAATATCAGTTTCTGACAAAGTGGCTTAGTATTTGAAAAAAGCTAGCTAGGTCATAAACAATATAACGCACAAGGTTGAACAGCTTTTCCAAAATTCTAATTATAATCAATAATGAAAACTGAATATTCTTGTTATATCTATAAACCCCAAATTCCTCTGGAATTCCTGTCAAAATTCTTGCTCTCAATGACTGTCGCTTAAGTGAATGTCCCATGAAATTACTCCCCACTGCCAGCAGCTTCTTGCCTTCCAACATCCCTTTGTTCATGCAGCACAACTCAGGGAGAGGTTTCAGATCCACTGCTCACTGATCAGGCATTGCTTTGTGCCTTTCCATCGTGTTCCCTTCTTCCCAAAATACAGAATCCATATATAAATTCCAGGAAAAGAGTTCTAACTATGATGGAACAAAGTTATTTTATGTTAACATTTTAAGCAAGTAGATGATTTACACATAATAGACAAGATGACAGAGCTGAGCTGAAGCAGAGTTTCTGAAAGCAGATGTTTCAAAAGGGAATGTAAAATAGAGTGGATTTGTGTGGCTTTGGAGAAAAAAAAGTGAAACATTTCTGACAATAATGGTGTTAGTATTTTTCTTACATTGTTTTCTCTTTCTTTTCTTGCCATTTGCAAGTTCCACCCAAGGTAAGAATAATTTCCATTGCCTGTAGAAACAGGCAGATAGACACCAGTGAAAAAACGTGGAAGATAAGCAAATATAGACATATGGCATTAAAAGGGACCTCCCAAGCCACTAACTGCAGCTGCTGCTCCAGGCACAAGCATCTTCCACAACTGGATGGAGCTGCTGAGATGTGCTCAGAGCCCTC